>PVHX01018004.1:14030-38449 GCA_004024805.1 Geosciurus inauris
AAAAAAAAAAAAAAAAAAAAAAAAAAAAAAAGAAGGGGAATGATGATTGCGTTGCGTGGCTGTGGTGAGGGTTAAGTAAGAGAATCCATGTAAAAAGCTTGTCTCTCTGGGGGCTAGTGTTTGGTGAGTTTGTCTCTTGCTCTTTACAGCCCTAACATTTTCCCAGAAAACTCTTTTAAAGGCATATTTTTCTGGGAAAGCAGGTCGCACCTAGGGGAAAGACACTTGACTTTGCCAGTGATGCCCTCCTGTGCTGGGCTTCCCTGGTACATCGTGGGGTGCCTTTCCTCTATCCTGGCCTTACCATGCACCCTCACAAGGGGCAGAGCTGGTGGTCCTGCCACAGGTTGGCACTGATAAAGACTCCCCTGGGATGTCTGTGCCCCTTGTCTGTGTTGGACAGAGTGGTCTGTGCCATGATTGTGTGTGTGGCTGCATGGCCAGACAGCAGGCCTTGAGGGCTGTGGCTTGGTGTCAGCAGGGCTCTGGATTTGAATTTCAGCTTCATAGCCCTTGTTGGCTGTGGGGCCTTCACTGCTCAAGGTCCATTTCTGCACTGTACGAACACACAGGAGGTGCCGTGTGCTGCCTCTTGTGCGGACTCTGGGAGAATGGGAGAATGCCTTGTGCTGACTCCACCCTGGGGGAGCCGGTTGGGCTGTGAGAGGTGTTTTGTAAACGTTCACAGGGACGAACAGATTGAAGGTCCTTAGATTAGGGGTTCTGTGTCACCTTCTTTGTATTCAGGACTCACCTGATTTTCTGCTTGTATGAGGGAATCCCAAAATGGAGCCTTAAAAAGATGAGTTAGCGAAGGGCATCACTGGTCATTATAGGCCCCTGGGAAGTTGGTTCTGGCATCAACCTCTTTCTCTGGAGTTTCCTGGGGGTGAGCACGAGGCCTTGGTTAGTGGGCCCCCAGACCCAGGAGCACAAGATTTGGCCCAGTCAGGTTACCTCCCACCTGTTTTGATCACTATTGAAGAGCCAGATACAGCCTGGGATGTGATAAGTGCTTACAAATAGTTGTGTGGAACGATCACCTTCAGGGAGACCAGCATGTAGGGACAGGATGAGAGGAGCAGGTTAGCAGTCCCACTCCTGTGTGGTGTCAGATGTGTTTTCAATGTAGATACAAATAGAAGGTGGTGGAACTGGTGGTTACCTGGTCATCTTACAGGTAGGTAAACTGAGGCCCAGAGGGAAGATGTCCTGCCTGAGGTAACCAGAAGGACTCAAACCTGCAAACCCAGTCAGGGTCCAGGACCCTCTTTTTCTTGTGCTGCCTTGCTGTGCTTTCCAGTGACCATGGACACCGTAGTTAACCTCTATGCCTTAATGTCCTCAGATGGGAAAGGGTTAATAAAATTGGCTTATTTACCTCACAGGGTTGTTGTTGAGGATTAAATGAGCTTGTGTGTACACACACACACACACACACACACACACACAGCAGGTACATAGAGGTGCCTGGCCAGTATAAGTGCTACATAAATGTGTGCTGTTAGTTTTTTGTTTTCCGTGAAATACGGGGAATTGAAACCAGAAACCAGGGGTTTGGAAGTCATGCTTTCTAATGGCCAGCGTCACAGTAGCTGACACAGGGGGCTCAGAGTGGAAGGATCTCCCTGTGAGAGAGTGCACCTATGAAGCAAGACCCATTGCTGGCTTGCTTACCTGTTGAGTAGCTCTCTGGATGGGCCCAGGTTTCAGGCAGCCCCAAGTAGTAGAGGTGGAGATGTCATATATGCAGCCTTCATATCAGCCCACTCCTTGTGAGGATGAGATGAGATGGTGCGTGGATGCCCCTGGCCTGTGTCAGGCTGTGTGTATTCCAACAGTGCCCAATTCCCCCTCATCAAGCCATTTCTGTTGTTCTAGGGATCAGATTTGGGCTCTTTGCTCAACTGCTTCTGGTCCTTTCCATTGGGTGCCTTTGGTACTGTACCACCCAAGAGGGTCACTTTCACTCCCCTGCCAACTGGTCCTTGAGCACATGCCAGCCTGGAACGAGGCTGCCTCTCTCTGGCCTGATAAGAAGATATCTTCCTTTTTTCCCCCAGGAACTCCATAACTGTTACTCTTACTACTTGCTTCCTAGAAGGAGAGTCATTTGAATCAAGATTGAGTATCTTCCCTTTCCCCTTCTGGATCCAAAGCTTCTTGAGGGCAGAAACTTCATCTTTATTCTCTCTGCAACCCCTGTTCCTTGGGCCTATTGCAGAGTCATGAATAATCCCTGAGGTCAGTGAGCAAAACTCTGCGCCCTGAGAAGTGAGAAGGATTTGATCCCTGCCCAGGCATCAAGTGTGTTAAAGACATATTTTAATGAAGATGGACAAGTGCTAAATGGTGAAGCATTGTTTTGCAAACTTGTGATTTGTGACCCATTAGTGCATCATGAAATCAACTTAGTGGGTCATGACTGGCAATTACAAAAAAAGAGAAAGAAAAAGAAACAACTGCATTTCAGAGTAAACATAAGTATTGTTTTCAGAAATGTTTGTTTTCAGTGATATATGAGTGCATGTAAATGCATGCGTGCCCCTGGTTTGCCATGTAAAATTTTTCTCACTGTGGGTCTCAGCCAAAGTTTGAAAGCCAGTGGCCCAGAGAGAGCTGAGGTTGAATCTTAATTCTGTAGGTCAGATGGCTTGCTCAAAAGTAAAAGCAATTGTTGAACCTCAGTTTGCAGATCTTTAATAAGAAGGAAATGATTGCCACTTGGAGAGTTGTCTGGGGAATCATTTTCTGGGTGGTGTTGGTGGGCATTTGAGACCTTTGTCTTAGTGGTTTGCTACCATACTCTTAGCATGCTTGTTGAATGCTGAGCAAGTCGTAGTTCCCACTTGGAGGGGTAGGATCACAGTTGGGTCACACTCTAGAGCCAGAGTGGGAAGAGAGGGCAGAGAGGGCACTAGTAGGGTCCATATGGCTTTCTAGGCAAGACCCTAGAAGGATGCAAGCTGCCTTGCTGGCTGCCTGTGCGTTGTGGGGCAGGGGATGTCCTTCCTGCCTGTGATTGACTCCCCATCTTGACCCCATGCTGGGTATTGTCTGAACAAGGTTCAGTGGCTGCAGTGAGAATCCTCAGAATAGGTTTCAGGGCATCCTGTCTGACTGAGATTGGCCCAACCTCCCAAATTCCCTGTCTCCTCCCAATGACAGCTGTTTGCATGGTTCCTGGGGCAGGCTTTGTGTCCCCGCTCTTTGTGTGTTTGGGTGAAGTGCTGACATTTCACTTGTGTTTCACAGTCCTCTGACCTTAAGAGGCATGCTGCTCCCTGGGGTGGCTGTCAAAGGTTTTCCTTTGCTCCTCCTTTTCCAGTCATGGAAGGCTGCTTGACAGGCTGTAGGGTGGCAGCCTCCCCATGCTGGGATGTTGGCTGCAGCTTTGCAGACTTGGACAGGAATGGTCGTCGGTTGGTGGATAGTATTTCTTGGGTGCCTGTTGCCTGCTGGGTTCTGTGCTGTTGAGTGCTGCAGACTTAATGCGATGTCATGGACAGACAGTACACGGGATTTGGACCAGGATGACCAGGGTACAGTTCTGATTCCTTCAGGTGACCTTGGGAAAGTCGTTTGACCTCTCTGAGCAAGCCTTGTTTTGGTTATCTGTGATACGCAGTGATGAGAAGCTGGGGCTGGCCTGCCTTGTCTTTCCAGGTAGTTGGGAGTCAGCAGCTGAGAGCATGTGAGTGTGCTTTGTAAGTTGTAGTCACCTTTTGAGAAGGCTGTGTTGAGTTTGAACTGACCGTCAAATTATGGAATGTATTTCAAGAGGAGCCTTTCAGTTTCCACATAGAGAAACTGAGGAGTGGAGTGGGGTGGTGAGATGTCCTATCTGTGGCCTCAGGGCTCCTGATCCCGTGGTAGCCACTGGCTCTAGAAAACCTCACCTGAGAGGTTGGCATGTGTGCCTTGCCTGTGTTCATGCCGTCCTTCAGGAATTTTGCAGCTTTCTTTGGGAGAGG
The DNA here is from genome assembly GCA_004024805.1 of Geosciurus inauris. Lineage (NCBI taxonomy): Eukaryota > Metazoa > Chordata > Mammalia > Rodentia > Sciuridae > Geosciurus > Geosciurus inauris. The sequence goes on from PVHX01018004.1 coordinate 18,005, forward strand.
CTGAGCATTGCCTGTGGCTTTGGCCACCCGGCCTGTGCTGAGGGGCAGCCGGCCCAGTGGGCAGGCCTTGTGTGGGGCGTGTGCGCACTGCCGGTCTTTTCTCGCTGTCTTTTAGAAAGCTTCCAGTAGAAAATGTTATCCTCTCTCTGGAGGCCCTTCCTCTTGGCAGTGCCAGCTGCCCGCCCGCCAGATCCCGCTCCGCCAGCCCGCTTGGGTTACATGAGGCAGTTCTGGCCCGCAGCTCTGGGCGCAGGTTTCGCTGCGGATCTGTGAGCCGGTGAGCCGCTTCAAAAGGGGATTTTACAGCATGACAGGGAATTTCAGCCACCACGTTATCTCCGAATTGGCCAATTGATGGTTTCAGCAGAGCATTTCAGCATCGGGGAAGCCAATACAATTTGAGTTAGTTGTGATGGCTGCCACTTTAAATACCGCAGTGAATTTCTGTCAGCGAGCTAATGCGTGGAATAGGGAATTGCAGAAAACCTGATCACCAGAGTGCTTCAGTCGATTCTGACCCCAAGCTACAGAAAATGAACTTGAATCTAGTTGACTGTCGCCTCGTACTTTCTTTGGCATTATTTTGCTAGCAGCATTTTCATCAAAGGGAAGTTGGAGAGGGGAGACTAGGTGGAAACCAGAATGCTTGCCTCTGGTCCCCCCAATCCTAGAGAGTGACACCCTTCCCTGAGGTGGCGTGAGCTGTGGGGACTCAGGTTGGTGGGTTCTTGTTGAGTGATAAATTTCTAAACGACAGTGTTATGGTTCAATAATAATTAATCTCTTGTTTAATGAAGGAAACCCATGTTTATTGAATGTGTACTGTGGACCCAGGTCCTTACAAAAGTGTTCTAATTCATTTCTGTCCCTTTCTGAGGGGATAGGACATTGTTCCCGTTTTATGGAGGAAGAAATAGTAACAATAGAGGGCAGTTATTGAGTGCTAACTGTATTCCAGTTTTTTTTTTTGTGTGTGTGGTACTGGGGATTGAACCTAGGGCCTTGTGGACGCTAAGCAAGCACTCTGCCACTGAGCTACATCCCTAGATCTTTTGTTTTGAGACAGGGTCTTGCTAGGTTGTCCAGGCTGGCCTTGATTTGTGAGCCTCCTGTCTCAGCCTTCTGAGTAGCTGGTATTATAGGCGTGAGCCACCATACCCATCTCAGGCATTGTTCTAAGTGTTTTAGGTTTTACCACATGTCATACTAAATAGCCCTGTGGGTTAAGTTTCATTTTCATTCCTATTTTTGGTAGATAGGGAAATGGAGGTACTTGAAGAAATTCAGTAATTGTGGAAGGTAGACCTAACCCAGGTATGTGTTTTTCTAGTGTGCCCCTCTCTACATGCTGCCTTCAAGTTTGGCATCTTTTCTACCTAATTAAGTGATAACCACTGCCAGCCTGGGGTGAGTCGATGCATGACTAGGTGGGAGCAGCTTCCGAGAGAGAAGGGCAGACTGAAGCCCTGTCCAGGGGCCAGAGGATTCCTTATGGTGCTGGGCTTCTCGGCTCCTCCACTTCTCTGCAGATCAGGGGACAGACTGGTTTTTTAATGATCTCATCTGGGAAGAAAGCATCTTGCTTTGGGCCTGTGTAACTTACAGAAAGGATTCCCATCTCTTCACTCACAGGCCCCCCTTTGATTGGTACCACCCTCTGTGGACTCCATGCTCAAAAATATTTTATTTATGAAGAAGTTGTATGCATCGAGTCACCATTAATTTTAATGAAGAAATATGAAAAATAAGAATGATGTAGTTGCTGATTAGAGATTCATTCTTAGTTCCTCAGGGGGAACTGGTATGAGCTCACCAGATTGGTAGAATTTTAGTGAACAGAAAACATTGGGAATTGTGGCTCCATTTCCATTGAGGTAGACCTGATTCTTGCTGAACTTAAAAATTTCAACGATGCTTCAAGTATTTACAATAAAGTTTTCCAGAGACTCTTGTTAGAATCCTTGATTTGGGGACCTTGGCTTGTAGATGTGCTTCCCCCAGCCACTTAGCCATGTTGGTGATGATGTCTAGCTTTATTTGGCATGGCCAGGGTTGGCCTCTGGGGAATGAAATCCCTCATGTTCCCCTGGAGAGCCAGGAAGTCAGAAGGCAGAGTTGTCTCTGGTGGGGACACCCAAGCCCCTTGGTCAAGGTCACCCCTGCTCCCTGAATAGGTCAGCCCCCACTGCTCTCTAGGCAGTGCAAACAGGGTTTTGCTCTTAGGGAAAATGCTGCATTGGGAGGAGAGGTCAGCCCAGGAGACCATGATGTGATGAGACCAGAGGATTCCGCAGGGTCTCCCAGTCCCTATAGAATTGCAAAGGTAAAAGTCTCTTGTTCCCTGTTATTCTGAGTTGGCATCTATTGTAGTACATGGGTCACTAAATAGCAAACCAGGAATCTACAGCCCTTTGACAGGTCATTGTCTTCTTTCTGGGCCCCAGTTTCCTAATCTGTAGCACAGGGACAGTGAGGGATACAAGAGTCATTTCTGAAACTATAGTGACTAGTATTTGTTGGGCCAGGCACTGTGCTCAGGAAATGAGACTCAGTCCTTGTAATACACTATAAGGCAGGGGCTGTTGGGATGCCAGTTCTTAGATGAGGAGACCAAGGCTCATAGGCATGAAGTCAGGAGCCCATGGTTATGAAATCATTAAATAAGGGACCTGGGATTTGAGCCCAGGACCCCACTCCTAACCTTGAGCAGCACTGTTATTTGGATAAACTTTTGGATGTCTTTGGGAGATAGAACCTTGAGGGAAATTGTATTTTGAAAAGTATTGGATCATTCATTATAGAAACCTGTAAATGTGTGTCTTAAAAAAAAAAAAAAAAAAGATGTCAGTGACAGTTTGCTTCCCAGTGAGATGAATGTAGATAAACCTATTTTGACTGTTAACTTATTTTGTTGTTTAAAAGCCAGTGACACATAGCATTGAATTTATTTTTCTTCACAATGTTTAAGTGTTTGCCACTTCTTGAGTGATGTGTGTGAATTTGGGAATTGCCTATTCTTTGGGAACGGAGGCTGCTGCCTCCATTCTAGGTTTTGTATTGAGAGGGGATGGCAGGAAGGTTTGATGGGGCGAGTGGGAGCCTAGAAGAGGCCCAAGAGCGGTGTGGGTACCTGTGTCTCAGGACTGAAGGAGCCAGAGCTTGCCGCTCTAAAGTTGGGGTCATGGTGCAGAGCCCATCACCAGAGTCTTTGTGACTGGAAGCCTAAATATTTATTCTGTTCTGTCCCTAATGAAAACAAATTGTCAACAGTTGTTCAGTAACTGACTAAATTAAAATCTGTAATTAGTCAATTAGATTAAAGAGTTGGCACAACCTGATTGTATCATGCTGGTTAGGTTATTAAGAGAAAGGGTGTGATTTTTAATTACTGAATGCTAATTTTGACAGTTTCAAATAGAAACAGACGTGGTTTTTCCCCCTTTCCCTAATTCTGAATGGTTTGGAAAGTAAAGACACTAAATGTGTAAATTGCGTTTTTTTTGAAGGAAAATACTGGGAGAAGGCCTTCTGTAGAGTCGGAGGGACTTGAGTGGAGAGCCGCCTGGAGTTAGTTGAGTGGGCTGTTGTCTTCAGGGAGGCCTGGTGCTGGGCAGCGTGGCTTTCATTGCAAGTGAGAGGTTGGATTTCAGCTTGGATCAGTGGAGTCATGGAGCTGTCCTTTAGGGTCTCCTGCTGGGTTGCCTCTTCAGGGGCTTTTCTGACCAACACCCTGGAAACAATAGCGATAGCAGACTGTCCAGTGAGGGCATGGCAGAGACGCATGTGGAGACATCTGAGTCAGTACAGTCCTTTCCTAACTGGGTGTCCCATTGAGAGCACAGGTGGAGGGAAAGTTCTAATTTTGTGGAGTATTCTTTTCTTCGTGGAAAGTTCTTTATGGAATGTAAGTTTTGCTTTCTGGAGGAGGAGAGTTGAGGACTGGGGGGAATGAGGTGCTCAGGTGTGGAGGAGGGTCAGGGGCTGGGGAGAGGAAAAGGAAAGAGAGGGAATTCTTGCCTGGGAGAAAGATGGGGTGGGAAACAGGGCCAGTCTATGGATTTAGAGGCACAGGAAGCTAACCAGGAAATTTAGGATAAATGTGGTCTATTTGCAAGTAGAGCATGTCCTTCTTCTCATTGGTTCTGGGGGTGGCTAGGCCTGAGCCTCCCTTGAAGTGCTAGAATATGGGATGAGAGCAGCCTTACAACTGGTAATGAGAAGACCTGGGCTCTCAGACTCCAACACAGCCTAGACCCACTCATTATCCAGGGGAGTCATCACATCCCCCTTTCCTTCCTCCCCAGCTCCTGAGAGCCCTGACGTGACCAGCTGGAGAAGCTGTGAGGTGCTGTGCGCAAGGGTTACTTTATCTGAGGACCCTCAAGCCGTAGACAAGTTTGGGGCAGGACTGCACCCAGGCCTCACTCCCTCAGCTCTTCCTCTCTCCCTTTTCTCTTTATGGTGTGAGAGTGGGTACTGAGGGTTGAACCCAGGGGGACTCTACCACTGAGTTCCTTCCCAGCCCTGTTTTATTTTATTATTCATTTTGAGACAGGGTCTTACTAAGCTTTCCAGGTTGGCTTCAAAGTTGCCATCCTCCTGCCTCAGCTTCCTGAGTAATTGGGATTATAGGCACACGCCACTCTGCCTGAAGTCCTCACTTCTCCTTGCTCAAAGTCCCATGGGAAGCTAGGAATGGAGAGAAATGAACGCCAGGCCTCTGCCCCTTGGGCAGCCTCCCTGTCTTGGAGCCACCCTGTACCACGCCCACAGGGTTGAAGCACAGGCTGGACTTTTCTTTCTGGATGGTTTTCTCATGACCATGTCTTCATGATGCTTTTTGAAACACCAGTTAAAATGGCCTTTAGCTTTCAAGATTTCATACTTAACAGCTGTTGCTGATCCAGAATGAGTCATTTTCCTTTGCTTTTTGTGTTTGATAGAGATGGGATTCTGGGAAGCCAAGGCACAAACAACAGAGGCTTTTGAAGGGGAGCAGCCTGGGTTCTCATCCCCACCAGGGCCTCTGCTCATAGTGTAATCGGTGCCAGTTGCATAACTTCTGAGTCTCAGTATCCTCCTCTGTAAAATGGAGACTGCACTCAGTTTGCTGTGCTGTTTGAGATAATGATGCGAAGAACCTTAGAAGATGCCTGGGAAACATTTCCAGAGTGAAATGAGCACAGTGCAGTACCCCTGTGATCTCAGTGACTTGGGAGGCTGAGGCAGGAGGATAGCAAGTAGGCCAGCATGGGCAGCTTAGTGAGACCCTCTCTCAAAATGAAAAGTAAAAAGGGTTGGGGTGTAGCTCAGTGTAGAGAGCACCAGAGTTCAATCCCTAGCACTTCTCACCCCTCCCCCCCCAAAAAAAACCCCAACAAACCAGAGTGAAAGAATCAGAGACCGAAAGGTAACCAGTGATCCTAGGAAGGTATCCCCACTTAGGGAGCTATTCTAGGGTATATTTAGAAACACAGGTAAATGACAGGAGTCGAGGGAGAAGCAGGAAGTATTTATAAGGGGTGGGTTGGTTTGTGTGCTGAATTTGGGATTCCTCTTTCAGACCCAGGATCCATAGCCGAGGTTAGAGAAACCCATAAGACATTGTGTGTGTGTGTGTGTGTGTGTGTGTGTGTGTGTGTGTAGGTTGTGGAGTGGGGGTGGGGGTGGGGTGGTAAACAGAAGAAAGGAAGTGACAGCAGTAGGAGAGAGTTTGTTTTAAAAGCTTCCCCACTGATAGATTTGTAGCTCTGGGTAAATAGGGAAGCTTGTAAAACTTGATTCATTTTCTTCCTGGAGTCTGTTTTTGGTGGAGAGTGCAGGGGATAGAGACAGCCAAGGAGCCAGTACTTTCAGGTCGGAAGTGTTTGCATGTCCCTAGAACATGCTCTGTCCTTCCAGAAGGGCCAGGGAAGTGTCTCACTGTGCTCCTGCCCCCAAGCAGTTTTTCCTTATCAAAGTGCCCGCTGCCCTGTCCTGTCCAGGGAGTGCTCCTGGCTTGTTGCTGGGCCTGTGCTCATCTCATATAGGGACAAGTGAGGATTTCTACACTCAGGATGACTTCCTGTTTCCTTCCTGGCCTGTAGTTTGTTCTTTTCTTTTGATTAGGAAACATGTCTTCCCTTGTCCCTGCCCAGTCGGATCTGGAGCCGCATATAGGCAGCTGGGGTGACCAGTGTCCAGTGAGGAGCTAGGGTGTGTCCTAAATGGGAGGCCTTGTGAGCTCTTAAGGAGTTGAAGCTCCTGCTCTGGGAAAACCACTGCAGAAACAGAAACAGGTGGTCAATAGGGAGAGATGACATGATGGATTTGTGTGCTGGGGGAAAAAAAATTGAGACACTTTTGGAATGCTTATGGAAATAAAAACACGACTATGTATTTTTGTTGTTGGGGTGCACTGAGACTTAGGTAGCATTGCCAGGGAAGGGTCAAGCTCCCTGCCTCAGGGCCTTTGCACAAGCCATTCTCTTAGAGCAATTTTCCTTGCCCTTTCTTCCCTGGAGGAGCCCTATTAATTTTTCAGGTCTCATTTTAGACATCATTTAATTTTTTTGTTTTGTTTTGTTTTTGGTACTGGGGATTGAACTCAGGGATACTCGACCACTGAGCCACATCCCCAGCCCTATTTTGTGTTTTATGTAGAGATAGGGTCTCACTGAGTTGCTTAGCACCTCGCTATTGCTGAAGCTGGCTTTGAACTCGCGATTCTTCTGCCTCAGCCTCCCAAAGTGCTGGGATTACAAGCGTGAGCCACTGCAATCGGCTTAGACATCACTTAATTTTAAGAACCTTCTTATAATCATCCTTGAGCTCCGGGGCAGCACCCATGGTGGGTCTCTTGGTGGATCTGATAAACTCAGGACCTGACATGCGATAGATACCTGACTCCCCTTTGTTGACTGAAAGAGTGGTCAGAGGTGTCTGGAGGGTGCCCTGCTCCGAGGGCCCATGTGTGTGCAGTCGCGTGTCTTTGAACAGCTCCCTAAGGTCTTGCTGCCCTCAGAGCAAGTCCGAGTTGGCTGCTTGTTTTGAGCTCTGGTCTTGGTGTTTGCCTTTCTTTTCTGAAGTGGGTCTTTGACATATCGATGGAGCTTCAGATGTGAAGTGTCCTCAGAGATGTGTAGGAAAAGGCTGTCTTCAGTTAACCAGCCCTTGCCAACTTCTGAGGCCTCTCAGGGTGGAAGCCCTGTGATCATTCCCCTGCCTAGTTTTTACTTTTTGTAGAGGGGGTTGGGTAGTGGGTGGGCAGAACTTCTGTTGTCTGGAATCCAGAACACCATCACTGAGCCCATGTCTTAGTGGACTGCTAACCTAGGGTGATGGAAAATAGCCCAGTTCTGATTCATCTAACTCGCCTGCATATCTATGTAGAAACATTTTATTATTTGGCCCCCTGTAATTCAGGGTTGTTGGCGATTTTATCAGACCTTACAAGTGTACAGTTGACCTTTGCATTATCTGAGAAGACTCCTGTTTGCTTAGCCACGGATAAACAAGATTCCAGGGGGTGGCTCAGGGCTTGGGCTCTGGGTCTTTGTGTGCAGACATTGCTTCTAATTGTGAGTGGCTCTTATCTCTTCTTTAGGGAGGGTCCAACCACACCCTGATGGAGGAGCTTCTTTATTTCTAGGCTGGCCATGCAAGCTTTTCCAAGTGCCTGAAATGCTTAGTCCCTTTAAGCAGTCACTTTCTATTAAGACTGTCTCAATAGTATCAGTTCAGGAAGACATTTTATCCAAAAATGCACCTGTGGGTCATCACAGATACTTATTTTTTCTTAGATATTCACCTAGCCTGTCTAGTCTGTCTGTCCAATATTTGGTGCCTCTGCTGTGTAGCTATAGATGTGAAGGACACTGGCAAATCCTTTGCCCTCACAAAACTTACAGACCATTCTTCCTCTTTATCAGGGGTTTGTGTTTTTTAAAATACTAGCAGCACGTCTTTAAATATATCGTGCAGGCTCAGATTGGCTTGTCCCCAGGAAGGCACAGGAATGCTTCCTTGCCTTCCCCATGTGACCACTGCCCATGCCTGGGAGGAGCCTGCAAAGTTGCCCTTCTCAGCCTGTCCTGGCCCCCTGTCTCCACTGGGGCCAGCTGTGTGATTTTGGGCTAGTTGCTTAGACTCAGTAACTGAATGTTCACTTCCTTCTTGTGAAAGTGGTGGTGATGCCTCTGGTTGCAGTGAAGGTGTGGGCTGGCCGAGCTAAACCACTGTAGGGTCATGACCAGGTACAGGTGAGAGTGTAGACAGGACCAGGTACGTTGAGGGTGCTGTGGCAGGTACAGGTGGGAGCTGAGAGAGAGGGTGGGAGTTTGGAGAAAGTGATGATACAGCCTTGAAGGGCCCAGGCTGGAGATGCCTGTGGAACAGATATGTCCTGGTAAGGCTGTCATTCTGGCAACATTTTTAAAAAATTGGTTATTGGAAACTCAGATTCACAAGAGCCTAAATGAGAAGGACAATAGGCATACTGTTCCAAAGGAAGCTTTCAGTGGCCCACATTTTCTCAGACTTCAGTTAATTTTTCTAGGCTTTATCAAAAACACAAAATCCCCTCCCCCTCCCCCACCGCTGTTTGGGGGTTGGGCACTACAGCCAGGCCCATGGGGCCACCTCTGAGGCACAGGTGCTGGCCACAGCGCCACCCTTTCCGGTGAGTCAGCGAGTTTGTCCTGGAATATCCCTCCCGGTGGGGTGATGGTCAGGGTCACAGGCTGGGCCCCTGCAGGCTGCGGCTTCTCAGGAAGCTGGTGCTCCCATCTAGAGCTGCCCCGCAGTCTTGAGATACGCAGATGGCTCCTTCCCCTCCCGCTTTCTCTTTGAAAGTGTTTTTAATGTGGAGCATGTGTTGCCACAGCATTCTTTTCATAAGGACAGAAGCTGTCGCTGCACGGGCAGAGAGACTGTTCTGATCCAGAGCCGACTATGGCCTGATCCTAGGTCTAATTATTTGGCTGGCTGGTGGTTGCTGGGGCCCTGTGCAGGGTGTAATCAAGACCCAGGCATTTGGGCCTGGGGTGAGCAGGATCCCTGGGGAGGGAATGAGGAGGTGTGGTGTAACGTAGCCTGTCCCCTCTGGAACTGCCACCCTGAGGGAGGATCCACAGTGACCTGATGTGTGAGCGGAGGCCACCACCAGCTGGGCTGACCAGAACCAGGCCCTGTGGGAGGGAGGGGCTGGAGCAGGCACTTGGTTAGATTGGCTACTTTTCATTTTCCTGTCTCTCAACCAGAGGACCCCCCACCTCCCGGGGTTTACTGACTCTTTTCCCCCCTCCCTCCTCAAGCTTCCACTGCTGGCGGGGACCAGCAGTGCCCCTTCCCAGATGAGCACAGGTGAGCCCCAGCGTTGGGCACGAGCTCGGTGTTCAGTGAAAGTCCTGTTTCACAGGGGTGGGTGGGAAGGACTGGGTGCATCAGGAGCTGTGCTCTCACAGTGACCACTCTACCCTGTGCTGTCCCTAGCTCATTCTTGGGGATCATATACGGGGCTGAGTGAAGTGGTGTCCAGAAAAAGCAGGATTTTATTGAGCAAGGAGGGGGCTAGTGGCAGGAGAGAGGGCTGTAGTCTGTTGAGACACCCGTGGCTCTTGGCTTTCTCTTGCTGTCCCTGCTGGTGGTGATAGTCAGGCTCTTGGCCTTACCCTTAAACTGCCCCTTTCTTGGCATGGTCTTGGACACTGATGCCGAATTTGCTTTGTTAATGTAAAATGTGATAGGAACATATCTCTCCCTTACTAAAAAATCAAAATCAGTCCCAATCCACGGTACAATAAATTAAGAGCCTCAGTGAAGGCAGCCATGGGGTTACCCTGCCCCAAACTGCTGGGTGGTGGTGGTGTGGGGGTCTTGGCTTATCTCACCCACATTGTAGATTTTGTGGCATGTGTCCTCAACCCAGGGCTGGGCAGCAACCCGACACACTCTCCTTCATAGAGATCATTCGTCACAGCCTCCGGCGAAGAAGGTAGTGGTCTTAAGGAAAGAAAAACAAAACAAAGGGCCAAGCAGGTGGGATTTTAGAGAAGCACAGAGGTGCTGAGTGTGTTGGTGGCGACCCTCACCACCCACAAACCAGAAAACCTGCGCTTCACCCTTGGGCAGCAAGTGTCCTGTCACTGGCTGATACTTTGAGGGGCTTTCTTTTCTTCAAATAAATAATTCTTTGTTTCTTTTCAGGGTGGCAGATCGGGGCTGGGGCAGCCATCAAAGGCAGCCAGGCTGGCTTTGAACCAGTGGGCGAGGAGAGTCCTGGACAGGCAGGAGGGGTCTAGGAGAGCCAGTGTCCAGCCCCGGTCAGGAGGGGTGTAGAGACACCTGGAGCCATCTCTTAACATGTGTGATGGTGCATTTCTTGCCCAAGGATGTGCAAGTGAAATATTAGACTGAACAAGGAATTCCTTCCTCAGAAGAGAAAGCGGGCTCTCTTTTCCTGTCCCTTTGTCTCTCCTCCCCTTTGTCCCAGCCCTCCAGCTCTGTGGCCTCCCCTCCCCCAGCAGTTCCTTCCTTTGTGCCCTGCTGGCCACTCACAAGCGAAACTTAACTCAGCAAGGCTCCCAGTGAGACAGAAGGTGAGACACGAGTCGCTCCGATGTCCAGGCCTTCCTGTCAGAGCCATGGACATAAATGGAGCCAGTCACCTGGGTCTCCAAAAAGTGGTGGTCGGGTTTGATGTTTTGTGCTTGGCTGTTGGTAGCCCCTACAGAGGGAACAGAATTGTTGGGGATTTCTGCCCCAAGGTTGCAGCTGAGGTGCAACCTTGATTTAGGGCCATGGGGTCTCCATCAAAGCCTCTTGTCCTGAGTGGTTCTGGGGCTTTTTAGATTTCATCTTCTTTATGAAATGCCTGGGAATATAGATGTGCTAGCCTCTTAACAGAGCCCAGCTCATACTTTTTATAAGATATTATCTTAATCCTCTAAGCAAGGGCCAGTAATCACTGGGGGGGTTAAGAAAAAAAAATCAGAGGAGAAAAACTGAAAGTTGGGGGAAGTCTATCATGAACTTAAGTTGCTGAGAATATGGGAGAGCCAGGTTTGACTCAGTTCTTCATGATGAGAGTGGAACTCTGGGGCTTAGTTTCTAACCTGATGGACAGAGGTCTGCAGGGTTCTGCTTCCTGGGCTCTGTGACCAGGCTCGTGGCGTGAGGCTGCGAGCCCCAGCCCTATAATGGTTTTGCAGAAGCTGTGTGGATTGCACTGGGCTGAGGCCTGGCACAACTGTGGCCAGTTGGTGTGGCTTTATTGTTGCCAAAGTATTTTCCCCTGCTTATCATATCTGATTTATTAATTTAACTATACATGTTCAAAATCATATGTTACAGAGGATAACATGTAATTCTGGAAATATTGTATTCACCCTCAACTTACATAAAAATTTTTATTCTAGGACTTCATGTGCATTTTTGGCATCGGTGTGTTAAATGCTATCACAAAAGCCACCATTTTTTCCTTTGCCACCTTCCTAGCACATGGAAAGCTAACACTCTGGGGCTGGGGTTGTGGCTCCGTGGTAGAGCACTTGCCTAGCATGTGTGAGGTGCTAGGTTTGATTCTCAGCACCGCATATAAACAAATAAAGGTCCATTGACAACTAAAAAAAAATTAAAAATTAAAAAAAAAATAAAAAGGAAAGCCAACACTCTGCCTAAGTTGCTTGAGAGGTATTGTTTGTCGATTTTTTTGTGTGTTGCTGTCTGTAGGAATTTTGTCCCCAGCCACAGGGACACATCATTAACTTTAAGACAGTTTAGCTTTGTAAAAGTGTGCCTTGCAGGTGTCCACTGCTGGAAATACTCCAGCAGATCTGATCCCCTTTTCTGATTTTGGAAAGTGGGGGCATTGAGTGTCAGCAGCCTTGGTGTTGGAGTCCCTGTCTCTCCTGAGTGACACTGATACTTTTCTAAGCCTCGTATCCTCCTCTGTAAAAAGCAGACAGCAGTGCTCAGGCCCACTTGTCAGGGCCAAGCCTGTGAAGACTGCAGGACAGGGCCCTGTATTCAGTATGCCTGGGCACCTTCGCTGGTGGGAGCACTCCTGCTCTTCTGGTTTATGGAGTAACCTTTAGGACTTGTCAGGCAAGGCCTGGCGGCTGATCTCATGTGGAAATCCAGGACTCCAGTAGGTCTTGGTGTGGGTTTTGGGGTGGGGAAACATTGCAGGGGAAAAGGGGTGCATACTTTCAGCTGATGAGCACCCAGTAATGGGATGAGGTAAGGCCTGTGGCCCCAGCCACTTACTGACTGCCTTTTAAATGCAGTGTTTAGGGCCCGCAAGTAGAATGTATTAAATGTTCTTGCTTTGGGGATGTGTGCCCAGGAGGTGAGAGAAGACTTTACCAGTCTCTGGAAAGGACTTAGAACATTTAGGCTTTTTCTTATGACGATGGTCCTTCAGAAAGCTTCACTGGAGCTGCATCAGAGGTGCCAGGTTCTGTGTGGCGGTCATCATTGGCATGGTCATTATTTATTGGCTACATAGTGACAGAAGGCTCACATGACTGGTCCTCAATTGGATGGAAACTCCTGGGATGGACAGTGGCAGAAGTGTGTGTCAAAGGTGTCCAGAACTGACAGGACAGATTTGCATCGCCGTTTGTAAATAAGTGCTGCTTTGAATATCCACCTTTGATGCGCCTGTGGTGGAGGAGCTGGGATTCCCAATTTAGATGTTTGATGTAATTTGAAACTGAAACGATCAAAAGTATATCTTATGAGAAAAGAATAGCAAGGGGCATAAGAGTCCCCTTGCTGGAAGTTGTCACCTGGCTGAGACTTTCCATGTGGTTTTCAGGAGTCCAGACAGACCACATATCGAGGGCGTGACCTCAAAGGTGGTTTTTCCTTCAAATATTGTATTGCATTGAGAGAATTAGTGAAATGAGTTTGAAATATGTGGTAGGTATGTTCATTTACTTTCTGAAGCTTTAAGTACTGCCTCCTTTTGGCTGTGAACTTCATCCCCCAGTTAACTGTTGCTGGGTTGCTTAGCCCGCAGTGAGCACTGCACATTCGGTTGTAGAGCAGGTTGAGAAGCAGCAGTGGTAAAGCTAGGCCAGAGGCATTTCCAAAGTGGGATTGCTGCAGCATGCCTGGGGCCCAAATCCCAGCTGCCTAGAAGGCTGAGGCAGGGGTGTTATAAGTTGGAGGCCTGTCTGCACAATTCAGGGAGACCTTGTCTCAAAATGAAAAGGACTGGGGGTGTAGCTCAGTGGTGGCGCTCCCCTGGGATCAAGCCCTAGTACTAAGCCAAAAAAAAAAAAAAAAAAAACAAAAGACTGTTTGGATCCAAGAATTTTAGGAAGGGGCTGGGGGCAGGGGCAGATTTCTTTTCTGAATGTTCAAGATCTCACAGTACCTGTGTGTGTGTGTGTGTGTGAGATGTGCAAGAGAGGGAGAGGAGGCAGACTGATCCATACACCCCCGCCCCCACCGTGGGGAAGACGGAGGGAGGGGGAGAGGGAGGGAGAGGGGGTCACCACATGCATAACTGATTGTTACTCCAGGGTGTGGGGGAAAGCTAGCAAAAAAATGCTCTTTCCCATTTCCTTCTCTCCTCTCTGCCCTGACTTCTGTCCTTTTCCCCTCCCCTTCCTATCCTTCCTTTATCTACCTACCTCCTCTTCCCTAGCCTAGTCACTTGTGACCCCCCTGGCCTACTGCTGACCCTCAGTGGCCTTGTCTTTGCCTCCCTGTAGACAGTACACCTTCTGGCCCAGTAGCCAGCAGCCTACGACATCTGCCTGTCCTGTCAAAATAAAGTCCAGAGGAAGACTCTGCCTATGTGTTTTTCTTCAAAATCTAGTACTTTGTAAAAATGATTTCTGTGTATGTTCCCAGGTATTTGCGTCTAACCATCTCTTCCACATGGAGGAAGACTGTGGCTGGTGGTCTTTTTTTTTTCTTTTTTCTTTTCCTTTCTTTTTTTGGTACTGGGGATTGAACTCAGGGGTACTCGACCACTGAGCCACATCCCCAGACCTATTTTGTGTTTTATTTAGAGACAGGGTCTCACTGAGTTGCTTAATACCTCACCATTGCTGAGGCTGGCTTTGAATTTGCGATTCTCCTGTCTCAGCCTCCCAAAGTGCTGGGATGAGAACTCTTAAGTGGTTTATCATCCTCTTCTGGGCATTTCTGACTGTACTCATTTTTTCCCTTGGTAAAAAGATGGTAACCTTCCTTGGTCAGGCTGTTTGGTGGTTATCGTTATCATGCTGACTGAATGTGTTAAAGTTTTACCAGAGAGGGTCCTGCTCAACACCTGGGGACACAGGGATAGAGCAGGCCCTGGAGTCTTCTGCCTCCTGGTGGAGAAGATGGGTGGGCAATGTGCAGAGACTGCTCTGCTGCTGTTTGGTTTGCCACAGGACAAGTTCGTCTGTTAGGAGATAGGTCTACAGGGAGGAACGGGTTGGAATGCTGCTGTTCTTGTCTTCCCAGAGGGGCCCTCATTGCCGCGATCTGTCTCTGGTGTCTGGCTTTCTATCTACCCAAGTTGTGCATGTGATTAAGCTGCGGTCTGTTCATAATATGAAAAGTAGAAAGGATTTTTAAGCAAGTTCATTCCCTCCTGATCAGTTAGTTCCTTGATACTTCAGGCTGGATAGAGTAGGGTTGGCATTTTTTAAACTTTTTAATTGCTTTTGGGTTCCTCGGGATAGGGGCAAGGTGAGGTAGATTTGCTTTGCATTCTTTACCCTACCAGGTGGGGTGAGAACAGAGGGGAGTAAGGGAAAGCCTTTGCCACACGGTACATGCTTTATTCATTGCCTCACTTCTGAGAGGCAGCTTCTTCATCTGTGAAATGGGAACAAGGTTGGCATCTGTCATTGAATGGTTGAAGGTGGTTTGTGAACAAGTTTCACTCTGGAAAATGTTAGGTGTTTGGTATTTGTAATTCCAGAAAAGCTTGGTGAGATACAGGGCTCATGGAAGGGAGGTGCAGGGCCAGTGTGCCTGAAGGAATCGACGATGCCCTTTTGTGGCTTGCTGGAGAGACTAATGACAAAGACAGGCTTCCCAGAGTGTTTGCTTAGTGTAGCCATCTTCTTGGATTCTGTGCCCCCATGTGAGTAGCTATGAGAGCCATGCCTCCCATCTACCCGGCTGGTCTGTCCTCCAACTCCAGATATACCATGTGCTACACACCACCTGGCTTCTGCATGGATTCTTCATGGTCCACCAGCATCTTATCAGCACACCTACCTTCCAAAGCCAGTGTCAGTCTTGCTTCTCCTACATAAGCCCACTTCCAGCCAGTGCTCACTCTGAGCCCTCATCAGCTGCCCGTGTTTAGACTCTGGGAAGCATTGAAACAGCCTGCCTTTCCTGTGGAGCAGGATGATGGGATGAAAGTCAAAGCCAGCACAGCTCCAGTGGTCCAGAAACACTGCTGAAATGGTCAAAACCCATAGGTCCCATGGTTGGCTGGGGCCCTCGGCTCAAACACACTCCTGTGCAGTCCTGGGTGAAAGTTGGGAACAGTAGGGGATTCTGCTGAGCTCGGGTCCGAGAGGCATTCCTGTTTTTCAAAATCAACTCTTAGCCGGGCGCAGTGGCTCACGCTTGTAATCCCAGCACTTAGGGAGGCTGAGACAGGAGAATCACGGGTTCAAAGCCAGCCTCAGCAATGGCGAGGTGCTAAGCAACTCAGTGAGACCCTGTCTCTACATAAAACACAAAATAGGGCTGGGGATGTGGCTCAGTGGTCGAGTGCCCCTGAGTTCAATCCCCAGTACCAAAAAAAAAAAAAAAAAAAATCAACTCTTTGCCAGGCATCTAAGGCCCACACCTGTAATCCCAGCTTCTGGAGAGGCTGAGCCAGAAGGATCACAAGGTCAAGGCCAGCCTCAGCAATTTAGGAAGACTTTATCTCAAGTAGAAAAGGCTGGGGGTGTAGCTTTGTGGTAGAGTACCTGTTTAGCATGTTGTGAGGCCCAGGATGCTGTACCTAGCAGCATGTGGGAGTGGGGGAAAAAGCACAAAAAATAATCTTTTGCTGACCCATCCGAGTCTGTCCAGGGCACCGCACAAGGCTCCAAATGTCTAGATTAGTTCTGCAATTAGAATCATGAAGGGAGGGCAGCATCCGTGGGGTTTTGTTTGTTTGTTTGTTTTGGTTTTTGGTACATGTTAGGCAAATGTACTATGAGTTGTATCCCCAGTCCTTTCTATTTTTTTGTTTTCAGACAAAACTCTGCTGAGTTGCTGGGGCCTGGCCTCAAATTTGTGATCTTCCTCCTGCTTTATTTTCCCCAGAAGCTGGAATTATAGTCCTGTGCCACCTTGCTGTCTTTGCACCTGTTCTTTTTTTTTTTTTTTGGTTTGTGTTTGGGGGGGTACTGAAGATTGAACCCAGGGATTCTCTGCCATTGAGCTGCATCCCTGGTCCCTTTTTTTTTTTTTTTTAAATATTTTGTTTTTTAGTTGTAGATGGACACATGTCTTTATTTTATTGCTTTGTATGTGGTGCTGAGGATCGAACCCAGGGCCTCACGCATGCAAGGCAAGCGCTCTACCACTGAGCTACAATCCCAGCCCGCCTGGTCCCTTTTTTTTTGGGAAGGGGAGGGTACCAGGGATTGAACCCATGGGCACTTAACCACTGAGCCACATCCCCAGTCCTTTTTTTAATGTTTTTTTTTGAGATAGGGTCTTGCTAAGTTGCTTAGGGCCTTACTAAGTTGTTGAAGCTGTCTTAGAACTTGTGTTCCTCTTGCCTAGTCCTTTTACCTATTTAGTTGTTAAATTTTTTGATGGGATCTCACTAAGTTTCCTAGGCTGGCCTCGAAATTGTGATTCTCCTGCCTCAGCCTCCCAAGAAGCTTGATTATAGGCCTTTGCTACTGCATCTCCCTTTTATAAGCATCTCCCTTTTATAAATAAAACAACTGAGTCTCAGGTTGGGAAGAGCTACCCTGATTGACAGAAAGGGGCTCTAGACACTGAAAAGTTTCTCATCAGTCTCACTAGTGGACTGGTAGGTCTCACCTTATTCCCAAGGCTGTTGCTAGTAGCAACCTACTTCTGTTGGCTCTGGGGACCCTTGAGGGGAAGAAAGAAGAAGGTGAAAGTAGGCTGTCAGTCAGGTGACAGTTGAATACCTGTGTCAGTTGGTGACAGTGGGAGATGGGTGGGGGCACATCAGAGCATCCATGCACAGACCTGTTGGCTTGCCATTAATTGTTCCCAATCATGAGGAAATTATATTGCAGGGACATCACATTTTGTGTAAAAACTTGCCCTGTTCACCTCACAAAAGAAAAGAAAAGAGAGAACAAAGAAAAAGAGGATGAAGGGACAGTAAGGTCTATTGGAGTCAGGTAGACTTTATTTTGTCCTGGCCCAGTTGTTCTCTAGCTGTGTGGCTTTGGCTTAATCACCAGGCCCCTCTGGGTCTCAGTTTACTCACTCCTACCACATAGGTGAAGGGAGAGGAGGCCACTAGCAGTACAGTGGAGCAGTGCTCACACCACACCTGACACTCCTTAGGCTCAGGCAAGGACGGCTGGTGCAGGAAAAATTGGGAACCCATGGCCAGTGGGTTCCCAGGCACTTGGATACCAGGTGCCAAATGTTAAGTAGGTCCTGCTGGAGGCTTGGCTCCAAGAAGATGAAAAGTTGGGTGAGGATTAGGTTGATAGTTTTCTGGAAGCATAGACTAATTGACAAGGCAGGCTATGGTCAGTGCTGGGAGGGAACACAAGCAGGATTAGAAGGGAGCCCAGTCAGGGGAGTTGCTAGTTGAGTCAGGAACTGGGAGGGCTTCCTGGAGGGGGCATTGCAGCTGGGCAGAGGGCATTCGGGCAGGTACAGATCCTGGTCGTGGAGGATTCGACCCTTGTGCATTGATAGTTGCTGACATTTAAAGGGCTCTTGGTCTTTCAATGTGCCAGGTCCTGTTCTAAGTTTTTTTGCATGTATGAAGTAGATTGATCCACATAATTAACTCTGTGAAGCATCTCTTATCCTATTTTGCAGTTGGAAAACTGAGCCACAGAGAAGTGAGGCAATTCATCCTAGCTCACATGTAGTTCGGTGGACCCTGCTTTCACCGCCCCCACCCCAAGAGACCAGGCACATGCATAACCACTTGAGTCACTGCCTTGCTTGACAAGAACCCAGGTCTGGTTTTTGGAGATGTTCATTAACTAGTGGGTTGGGTGAGTAGGTGAGTCTTCCTTGCCTCAGTTTCCTTACCTTCAAGTGAGTATAACCCATATCCATTGAAGAAAGTGAAGTTCTTAGATGGAGTTTGCTCCATGGGGTGTGCTGAGAAAGTTCTTTATGGTGTGGAGAACTGCCACACCCCAGTTCCTTTAACAGGTGGTAGTTACAGGTAGAAAGGTGTTGGACCTTAAGGCAGCCATTCCCCAATTCCTGCCTATCTTTTTTATTTTTATTTTTTGATAACAGGGATTGAATCCAGGGGTGCTTAACCTCTGAGCCACATCCCCAGCCCTTTTTTAAAGTATTTTATTTTAGAGACAGGGTCTCACTAAGTTATTGAGGCTGCCTTTGAACTCACGATCCTTCTGCCTCACAGCCACCTGAGCTGCTGGAACAACAGGCGTATGCCACAGCACCTGGATGCCTACATGCCAGGAGCATGTTGGGCTTGGGTAGGATTAGATAAAATGTGGGCAGAGTGCCCGGCATAGCATTGGCACGTGCACAGCCCCTGTAAACGGTAGTCATTTTCATTATTGTGTCTTATCTCTCAATATTAGTGATTATTATTAATGGTCTTCTTCAACATTCCTGCAGGTGATTTTAGCCTCTTTTTATAGAAGAGGAAACAGCTTGGAGGGTAGATAGTGAAAAAGTCCAAAGTCAAAATAATTGGTAGATACATTGAAACTCCAAATTGGGTGTGTCTCCAGTTCCTATGCTTCTGTGTCACATCACAGGAAGGCTCCAGCAGGCTTTCCCCATGCATCATAAAACAGGGCCTAACATTGCCCCAGGCTTCCTCCACGACAGCCTTGCAAAGCACACTGGTTGTGTAGTGATTGTGTAGCATAAGCATGTTCCTCCTGCACAGGTGGAGTCTATACATGTTCTTTCTCCCACTTGGGCCTTGAACTGGAGAGTGGTCCACCAGCAGTGCACTTTTCCTCAGTGCTTGGGTATGTTAATGCACTTGAAATCTACTCTCAGCCCTAAACTTAGTTTTGCAAGAACATGTCCTTGCAGCGAATACGGACGGTGACCTGATATATATAATGATGATAGCATATAGAAAGTATCCGTTGCTTTGAGGTTGCCTGGAGATCCTTCTCTGTGGCCCTTCAGCAACGTCCCTTTGGGTGGTCTCCTGGCAGCAGTATTACTGCTTTTCTTCCACCTAGTATACCACATAAGAAGGTGGTTGGCCCTGTCATTTCACTTTCAGGGCCCATTTGGTGGCATTTGAGCGTTCAGGTCTCTGGACTATGTGCCCATGGCACTGTGCCGAGTAGCACTGGGAAGAACCACTAAGGATGCGGGGTCTCTTTATCCTATTTGACAAGGGATCAGAAAAACAGGCCGAGGGCTGGGATTGTGGCTCGGTGGTAGAGCGCTTGCCTCGCATGCGGGAAGCACTGGGTTCGATCCTCAGCACCACATAAAAATAAATCAATAAAGATATTGTGTCCACCTACAACTAAAAAATATTTAAAAAAAAAAAAAAAAAAGAAAAACAGGCCAAGTCTGTTCCCAGGTTTAGAATTGAACTGAGCTGCTCTGAGGGCTGCCACCACTCACAACCACCATGCTCTTGCTAATTCTTTGTTGATTTGGAAGCCTCTTCAGGATTGTGTAGTGCCTCAGGGCTATTCGTGTAGAGAAGGACTATAATCCCTTAAATATAATAACCCCCTGCTCTGGACACTTCATAGAGCAGTCTCCTGTACACCACCAGCTCCTTGGCACCCTCCAGCAATCCTGGGGGAATGACAGACAAGGATTATTACCCTGTTTGTTTTTTTGATGAAAAGGCAGGTGGCTTTAGTGACTTTCTGAAGTCACATGTCCAGTCAGTATATGATGAAGCTAAGAGTAAAAATCCAATCTGAAGGCTAGTCATGGTGTACAGGATAGATGGTAACTGCTTGGCACATAGTCTGACATTCCTCCCTTGCTCTCACTAGACATTGCAAGTTGATCAAAGTAACTCTTTCCTGGTGAACAGAATTATTTTTAATATAGGATTTCACTCAGTCTTTATCAATCAAATAACATTTGCATGCAGGATGAATTCATTGTCATCAATGTCACACATCAGGTTAGAAGCTGACCAGTGATGTTGTGCGAGTTTCCTGGTAGTTTGAATGTCCAGGTAAGTGAAAGTCGGATGCATATTGTAAATGAATTCCAGTTGGAAGCCCTGTACCCATCTGACAAAGCAACTGCCATCTTTCAGGAAGGCCTTGGAGAATCTGAGTTAGATGTGTG
>PVHX01018005.1:0-38347 GCA_004024805.1 Geosciurus inauris
CCAAAAAAAAAAAAGAAAGGGTAGTTTGGCCGGGCATGGTGGTGCACAACCATAATCTCAGCACTTTGGGAGGCCGAGATAGGAGGCTGAGACAGTTCAAAGCCATCCTCAGCAACGACAGGGCACTAAGCAACTCAGTGAGACCCTGTCTCCAAATAAAATACAACATGGGGCTGAGGATGTGGCTCAGTGGTCTAATAAGTCCCTGGTACCAAAAAGAAAAAAGAAAAAGAAAGAAAGGCAGTTTGGTTTGTTGTTTTAGATTTACATGATGATGATGATGATGATGATGATGATTTTTTTGTACTGGGGATTGAACCTAGGGACACTTTATTACTGAGCTATATCCCCAGTCCTTTTTATTTTTTCTTTTGAGACAAGGTCTCACTAAGTTGCTTAGGGCCTCACTAAGTTGCTGAGGCTATCCTTGACTTTGCCATCCTCCTTCCTCAGCCTCCCAAGTCACTGGGATTACAGATGTTTGCCACCATGACTGGCTAGATTTTGATTTTTTTAAAAAAATTTTTTAGATGTTGATGGGCCTTTATTCATTTAATTATATGCGGTGCTGAGAATTGAACTCAGTGCCCCACACATGCTAGGCAAGTGCTCTACCACTGAGCTACAACTCCAGCCCTAGATTTTGATTTTTTAAAAGTTCAGACTACCTCCAAGTTTAACGCATTATTTCCCATTTTCCCACTTAGGGAACATCTATAAAACTTAAATTCAGCAACAAATATAGCACTTATGGTAACTTTGAAATAAATATGCTTTTGGAGTTCTATATTTTTGTGAAAAAAATGATGAGTGAATGATTACTGATGCTGTTATTAATGATGTCATTAATAATATTGATGATCTTAAATTATATAATAATTATACTTCCCAATCTATTTTAATGCTCCTGTGTCACATTTCATTGAAATAGCCACAGAATTGAAAACTTAGAACTTAATGGGTTAAAAGAGAGAGCATTCCTGCTGGGCACGGTGGCACATGCCTGTAATCCCAGTGGTTGGGGAGATTGAGGCAGGAGGATGGCAAGTTCAAAGCCAGCCTCAGCAACAGTGAGGTGCTAAGCAACTCAGTGAGACCCTGTATCTAAATAAAATGCAAAAAAAGGGCTGGGGACGTGACTCAGTGGTTGAGTGTCCCTGAGTTCAATCCCGGGTACCTAGAGAGAGAGAGAGAGAGAGAAAGAAAGCGTGTGCATTCCTTGTTCTCAACAGAAGGGAAGAAAGTCAAACTGGTTTCATCACAGGGGCAACATCTGCCCCGCTAAGAACATTCTTAGCTCTGTGTGAAGTCTCCTTGACTTCTGTAAGAAGTGAAAGAATATGAAACAAGGAGAAGTCACAGCTGTCCCTGGCAGGGCTTGGGCAGTGAGCAGAAGCGGAAATGAGGAGACTGAGAGTTCAGACTCACAGGGCAATAGAGCAAAGTGGACAGGTAAGCTGTGGGGACAGAGTGACCAGATCACAGAAAACCAATTTGCTGTGTTGGGTGCACATGGAGGACCTGGGAGAGAGAACACCCAATGATGGTGGATGCTTGTTTTCTGAATAGGGGAGAAAAGAAGGTGATCAGACAGAGTCGGCAATGAGGGAAGGAGCTGAGAGATGATTTTTTAATATTAAAGGAAAAAAATTGTGATAGCAGTGTTATGAAGGGAGGGCCTTAGGAGAACTCTTGAAATCAGCCAAGCAGGTGAGAATTATTGTGGGTCTCTGTTGGGAGGGGTGGGTAAATGCAGCGCCAGGCCCCTAGCTCTGGGCTGTCAGCCACAACCTTCCTATCAGAGGGATCAATCATGAAAGCAGGCCTGGGGCAGAATAGGGAGTAGATGGGAAGTTTGGTGTCCCAATTACGGAATCCCTTCCCCCAACCTCTCCTTCCCTGCATGCCACCCAGAATAGCCCTGGCGTGTTTATTAGGTCAGGCTGCCAATTCCCACTGACCTGCTGCTCCGCTCGCCCAGTCCTGCCCCTCTGTCCTGTTCCCAGAGCCTGTGCTTTCAAAGGCCCTCTTTGGCCCCAGACTGTCCTGAATGCACTCCAGAAAAACAATACACCATCATAAAAAGAGTATTTTAGCAGGTTCAAATTCCTAGGGTCCCTAACTGCATGACCTTGGACACAGAACACTACCTTTCTGAGCCTGCCTTCCTGCCTCCCCTGCACACCCTGAGGAGCTTGTAAAGCTCAGACGAGATGAGTAGAAGCACCTTAGAAATGAGAGCTTATTTTCCAGACTTTCCCACTCCTGCTTCCTGGAGTCAGTGCTGTTGTCCACCTGCATCTGTCACACAACCGTCTTCTTGCTGCCACTGTCACTGAAGCTGCCTCTCTGCACATGCCTAGCTTCCCCGTATCCTGTAGCCTCCCAGCAGCAAAGTGAAGTGGGGCTTCTAGAACCTTATCTTGCCTGGTTTTCATCTATAAAGAGGGTCAGCATGAACCCATCAGTGGGGTTCAGCACTCTTATAAACAGAACCACAAAAATGCTGCTGCTTGCTCCTGCTGCGGAAGGCAGGCATTGTTCTGTAGACTCTGCACAGCTTGTTCTATGCAAGGACAGAATGTCCTGTCTAAATTGCTCGGCCTGTCTCCTCTCCTGCCTTTCAATGGTTGCCTTTTGGATTTTTTTTTAAATATTTTTTTTAGTTGTCAACGGACCTTTATTTTATTTATTTATATGCAGTGCTGAGAATCGAACCCAGTGCCTCACACATGCTAGGCAAGTGCTCTACCACTGAGCCACAACCCCACCCCACCTTTTGGAATTTTTATTGCTCATTTCATTTCATTTGTATCCCTACTTGAAATTAGCAAGTGGAATTGAGAATTAATAACAGTCACAGACGCCAACGTGTTGCCCTTATACTGTGCTAAGTGCTTGTTTAATCTCAGCAATTCTGTATGACAGGGATGACATGTCAGAGGCTCAGAGGTTATAAGCCACTTTCCATAATGACAGAGCTTTACAGGACAGAGCCATCACTTAAACCCAAGTCTGTCTTATTCCAAAACACATGTTTTAACATTTATTTATTTTTTATTTTTTATTTTATTTTATTTTAATTTTGAGACAGGGTCTTGCTTTATTGCCCAGACTGGCCTCAGACTCGAGATTCCCCTGTCTCAGCTTTCCAAGTAGCTGGCATGTGTCACTGCAGTCGGCTCCTTTTCTTTTCTTTTCTTTTTAATATTTTTTAGTTGTAGATGGACACAATGTCTTTATTTTATTGCCTTGTATGTGGTGCTGAGGATCGAACCCAGGGCCTCACGCATGTGAGGCAAGTGCTCTACCACTGAGCTACAATCCCAGCCCGGCTCCTTTTTTTTTTTAAAAAAGGAAATAAATGGCTTTCTGGTTTTCTTTCTTTTTGTGTTTGTTTGCTTGGGGTGATTAAAAGTAATATATGAGCCTTGGGTATAGCATGGTGGTGCACACCTTTAATTCCAGTTATCCAGGACACTGAGGCAGGAGGTTTCCAAATTAAAGGCCATCCTGGGCAACTTAACAAGACCCTGCCTAAGTATAAAGGGTCTTGTTACTTAGCCCAGTGGTACAGCATCCCTGATTCGATCTCTAGCATCCCCCGCAAAAAAGTAATCCATTACACTCACATTGCTGAAAGCAGAATACCTGACAAAACATAAGTTGGCTAGAATATAGAGTAATGGAAAGTTTCATAGGTATAAGAACTTGAAAAGCAATTTGGCAATATCTAGTAAAGCTGAAAATGTATATATTCTACAATGCAGCAATTCCATTCCTGGGTATATGCCCCATGGAAGATGTTGAATATATATAATGTTTAAACCATGTTTAATAGCAAAAAAAAAAATCAACCTTGATGCCCATCAACAAGAGTTGGTGCATACACATGTATGTGCCCACACAAGATGCTATGTTGAAACCTTAGTGCACAATATAGCATTGTGGTTAAAGTAATAATCTAGAGCTACACATTGAGAACAAATAAGGTACAGTTCATACACCAGACAGTTCAAGATTTAGAAATAGGCATACAAGTAGCATACATTGTCTATGAATACCTACGTATAAAAATAAGTGTAAAACCATGCATGACATTGATAAGCATCCAACTCAAGAGAGTGATCAACTCTGAGAAATAGGAAGCTTAAAAACTATATTTTAAGCTGGGCATAGTGGTGCATGCCTGTAATTCTAGCAGCTGGGGAGATCTAAGGCAGGAGGATTATAAGTTTAAAGCCAGCCTTAGCAACTTAGTGATGCCCTAAGCAATTCAGTAAAACCCTGTCTCTAAATAAAATATATTTTTAAAACAAGGGGGAGGCTGGGGATGTGGCTCAGTGTTAAGCACCCTAGGTTCAATCCCTAGTACTTAAATAAGTAACTATTTTATTTCTCTAAAAAAGATTTGGTATGGGCTGGGATTGTAGCTCAGTGGTAGAGCATTTGCCTTGCATGCGTGAGGCCCTGTGTTCAATCCTCAGCACCACATACAAAGCAATAAAATAAAGACATTGTGTCCATCTACAACTAAAAAAATTATTTAAAAAAAAAAGATTTGGTATAACAAAGTGTTAACATTGCACAAAGCTGGATGGTAGGCATACAGATATATACTGTTTCCTATGTTTTTAAAAAATATTTGAAATCATTTATTTGATATAAAGTTATACATATTCATTGTAAAAGTTTTCAGATACACCAAAGGATATAAAGAAGGTGCTAGCAGTATGCTCAGTAGTAACTGAGTTTAATCCCCAGAACAGCAAAGAAAAATAAAAAGCATGAAGAAAATAAAAATCACCCATAATAACACAATCCAAAGATAATATCTGTTAACATTCCATTAAATATCCAGACATTTTCCTAAGCATATGTTTCTATAAGCACAAAACAAAAACTTGTCGGGCGCAGTGGTGCACGCCTGTAATCCCAGTGGCTTGGGAGGTTGAGACAGGAGAATTGTGAGTTCAGAGCCAGCCTCAGCAATGGCAAGGCCCTAAGCAACTCAGTGAGACTCTGTCTCTACATAAAATAGGGCTAGGGATGTTGCTCAGTGGTCCAGTGCCCCAGAGTTCAATCCCTGGTACCCCAAAAACAAAACGAAACAAAAAACTTCATCTTTTTTATTTAATATATTGTAGAAATTTTGTGTGTCTGTGTGGTATTGGGAATTGAACCCAGGGCCCTGCACATGCTAGGTAAGTTCTTTACCTCTGAGCTATCTCTTTTTTCTTTTTCTTTTTTTATTTTGCAATAGATCTCAATAAATTGCCCAGGCTGGCCTTGGACTTGCCATCCTGCCTCAGCCATCTGACACATGACATTACAAGCATACACCACCACACCAGGCTACACAAAAAAATTTTAAAGGCTACATAATGTTCCTTCATATGGCTAAATAATAAGCCCTACATACAAATCTTTGTCTCTATTCCTGATTATTTCCTTAGGGAAATTCCTAGGAGTGGAAATTTGGGTTGAAGAAGGTACATTTTTTTTTAATTTATTTTTATTTTTTTTAAAAACAAAAGAATGCAGCCAGCCACGGTGGCACATGCCTGTAATCCCTGCACTTTGGGAGGCTGAGACAGGAGAATCGCAAGTTCAAAGCCAGCCTCAGCAAGGGCGAGGCGCTAAGCAACTCAGTGAGACCCTGTCTCTACATAAAACACAAAATAGGGCTGAGGATGTGGTTCAGTGGTCGAGTACCCACTGAGTTCAATCCCCAGTACCAAAAAAACCCAAAAAACAAACAAAACAAAAGAATGCATTTCAAGTCATAGTACACATATGGAGCACAGTTTTCCATTTCTCTGATTGTTAGCAAGATAGAGCCACACCATTCGTGTCTTCATACATGTACCTAGGGTACTGATGTCCATCTCATTCCACCATCTTTGCTGCCCCCATTCCCCCTCCCTTCTCCCACCTCCCCCCTGTCCCATCCAAAATTCCTTTGTTTCTCCCATGCTCTCCACCCCTACCCCCATTATGTATCAGCATCCACTAATCAGAGAAAACATTCAGCCTTTGGTTCTTTGGGATTGGCTTATTTCACTTAGCATAATGTTCTCCAACTCTATCCATTTACCTCCAAATGCCATAACTTTATTCTCTTATTGCTGAGTAATATTCCATTGTGTATATATACCACAGTTTCTTTATCCATTCATCTATTGAAGTTTGGTTGGTTCCACAGTTTAGCTATTGTGAATTGTGCTGCTATAAACATTGAAGTGGCTGTGTTACTGTAGTGTGCTGTTTTTAAGTCTTTAGGGTATAGACTGAGCAGTGGGATAGCTGGGTCAAATGGTGGTTCCATTCCAAGTTTTTTAAGAAATCTCCATACTGCTTTCCAGATTGGTTGCACCAATTTGCAGTCCCACCAGCAATGTATGAGTATGCCTTTTCCCCCACATCCTCACCTGTACTTGTTGTTTATATTCTTGATAACTGCCATTCTGACTGGAATGAGATGAAATCTTAGAGTAGTTTTGATTTGCATTTCTCTAATGGCTAGAGATGTCGAACATTTCTTCATATAATTGTTGATCGATTGTATATCTTCTTCTGAGAAGTGGTTGTTCAGCTCCTTAGCTCATTTATTGATTACGTTGTTTGTTTTTTGGTGTTAAGTTTTTTTAATTCTTTATATATTAGTGCTCTATCTGATGTGCAAAAAATTTGCTCCCAGAACGTAGGCTCTCTGTTCACCTCATTGATTATTTCTTTTGCTGAGAAGCTTTTTAGTTTGAATCTATCTCATTTATTGATTTTTCATTTTATTTCTTGCACTTTAGGAGTCTTGTTGAGGAAGTCAGGGCCTAATCTGACATGATGAAGTTTGGGCCTATTTTTTCCTCAATTAGGCACAGGGTCTCTGGTCTAATTCCTAGGTCCTTGATCCACTTTGAGTTGATTTTTGTGCATGGTGAGAGAAAGGGGTTTAGGTTCATTTTGCTGCATATGGATTTCCAGTTTTCCCAGCACCATTTGTTGAAGAGGCTATCTTTTCTCCAATGTATGTTTTTGGCACCTTTGTCTAGTATGAGATAACTGTATTTATGTGGGTTTGTCTCTGTGTCTTCTGTTCTGTACCATTGATCTACATGGCTATTTTGGTACCAATACCATGCCATTTTTGTTACTGTAACTTTGTAGTATAGTTTAAGGTCTGGTCTTGTGATGCCTCCTGCTTCACTGTTCTTACTAAGGATTGCTTTGGCTATTCTTGGTTTCTTATTTTTCCAAATTAATTTCATGATTGCTTTTCTATTTCTATAAGGAATGACATTGGGATTTTAATTGGGATCACATTGAATCTGTATAGTGCTTTGGGTAGTATAGCCATTTTAACAATATTGATTCTGCCTATCCAAGAGCACGGGAGATCTTTCCATCTTCTAAGGTCTTCTTCAATTTCTTTGGTGTTCTGTAGTTTTCATTGTAGAGATCTTTCACCTGTCTTGTTAGTTGATTCCAACATACGGAAATCAATAAACGTAATCCATCACATCAATTGATGCAGAGAATTATTTGAGAAAAATACAGCACTCTTTCATGTTTAAAACACTAGAAAAACCAGGGATAGTAGGAATGTACCTCAGCATTGTAAAAGCTATCTACGCTAAACCCAAAACCAACATCATCCTTAAAAAATAAAAAATTGCATCCTAAATGAAAAAAAAAAAAAAAAAAAAGCATTCCCTCTAAAAACTGGAACAATACAGGGACGCCCTGTTTCACCGCTTCGCTTCTATTCAACATAGTCTTTGAAACTCTAGCCAGAGCAATTAGACAAAAGAAATTAAAGGGAGGGGCTGGGATTGTAGCTCAGCGGTAGAGCGCTTGCCTCGCATGCGTGAGGCCCTGGGTTCGATCCTCAGCACCACATACAAAGCAATAAAATAAAGACATTGTGTCCATCTACAACTAAAAAAATATTTAAGAAAAAAAAAGATTTAAAAAAAAGAAAGAAATTAAAGGGATACAAATAGGAAAAGAAGAACTCAAACTATCATTATTTGCCAACGACATGATACTATACTTAGAGGATGCAAAAAATTCCACCAGAAAACTTCTAGAATTAATAAATGAATTCAGCAAAGTTGCAGGATATAAAATCAACACCCATAAATCAAATGCATTTCTATACATTAGTGATGAGTCCTTTGAAAGAGAAATCAGGAAAACTACTCCATTCACAATAGCCTCAAAAAAATGAAATACTTGGAAGAAGGTGCACTTTTTAAAGCCACGTCTGGTTTTTGTTGTTGTTGTTGTTCTTAAATAACAGCTTTCTATAGTTCACACATCATAAAAATAACCATTTTAAAATATACTGTTGGGCTGGGATTGTGGCTCAGCGGTAGAGCGCTTGCCTCGCATGCGTGAGGCCCTGGGTTCGATCCTCAGCACCACGTACAAAGCAATAAAATAAAGACATTGTGTCCATCTACAACTAAAAAAATATTTAAAAATAAAAAATAAATAAAATATACTGTTGATCCCAGCATAGTGGCACATGCCTGTAATCCTGCCAATTCAGAAGACTAAAGCAGGAGGTTCAGGGTCAGCCTGGGCAAATTAGCAAGACCCTGTCTCAAAATTTAAAAAAAAATTTTTTTTAAAGGGCTGGGGATTTAACTCAGTGTTAGAGCACCATTGGGTTCAACCACCAATATCAGAAATAAATAAGTAAAATACAGTACAATTGAGTGGATTTTTGTATATTCAGAGCTGTACAATTCTCATCACTGTCTAATTATAGAACAATTTCATCACTCCAAAAAGAAACCTCTGGCCCATTAGCAGTCACTCATTCTCGGCAGCCTTCCCAGTCTTAGTCAACTACTAATCCACCTTCTGTCTCTATGCATTTGCCTTTTCCAGATATTTCATACAAATGGAATTATACAATAGGTGGTCTTCTGTGACGTTCTTTCTTTCACTTGGCAAAATGTTTTCAAGTTTTGTCCACGCCCTAGTATGTATCAGTATTCATTCCTTTTTACTGATGAGTAATATTGCATTTTATGGGCATACCATATTTTGTTTTCCATTCATCAGTTGACGTGTATTTGGGTTATTTCTGCTTTGTGGGTATTTATTTATTTATTTTTGTGGTCCTGGGGATGGAATGCAGACATGCTCTATCACTAAACAACACTCCCAGCCCTATTTATTTAAGACATTGTCTCACTAAGTTGCCCAGGCTGCCCTCAAACTTCTAGGTTTTCTGCGTCAGCCTCCCAAGTCACTGGGATTACAGGATGCACCACTGTGTCCAGCTTACTTTTGGACCCTTATAAATAATGCTGTTATGATCATTTGTGTACAAGTTTTTGTGTGTACAAGTTTTTTTTGGTGGGGATTGAACTCAGGGACATTCAACCATTGAGCCACATCCCCAGCCCTATTTTGTATTTTATTTGGAGAGAGGGTCTCACTGAGTTGCTCAGCGCCTCACCATTGCTGAGGCTGACTTTGAACTTACAAACCTCCTGTCTCAGCCTCCCGAGTCACTGGGATTACAGGCATGTGCCACCACACCCTGCTCCATATATTTTCAGTTCTTTTGAGTATATGCTTAGTCGTGGAAGTTCTAGATTATGTGTTTAACTTTTTTGTTTGTTTGTTTGTTTGTTTGTTTTGGTACAGGGGATTGAACCCAAGGGTGCTAAACCACTGAACCATATCCCCAACCCTTTTTATTTTTATTTTGAGACAGGGTCTCACTAAGTTGCTTAGGGCCTTGCTAAATTGCTGAGGCTGGCCTCAAACTTTTGCTCCTCCCAAGTCACTGGGATTACTTGCACCACTGCACGCAGCATGTGTTTTAACTTTTTGAGAAACTGCCAAACTGTTAAATTTCCACCAACACATGTTATTATCTGTCTTTTTAAATTATAGTCATCCTCATGGCATCCCATGTGGTTTTGATTTACATTTCCCTGGTGACTAACGATGTTGAACTTCTTTTCATGTGCTCATCATATATTTGTGTGTGTGTGTGTGTGTGTGTGTGTGTATGTTTGTCTGGTGGTGGTACTAGGACTTGAACCCAGGGCCTCCAACATGCTAGGCAAGTGCTCTACCCACTAAGCCACACCCCAACCCTTTTTATTTTATTTTGAGGCAGAGGTCTCACTAAATTGCCCAGTCTGGCCTTGAATTTGTATCCTCCTGCCTTAGCTTCCTGAGTAGCTGGGGTTATAGGGTGCACCACTGTGCTGGCTAGTTTTTAACCATTTTAATATGTATATCCTGTGAAGGAAAATGAAAGCAGAGCTACTGGTCATTAATGATTTTGTGTAGTGTATGAAATCAGTGTATAAATCTGAAAACTAAAATGAGACTGGATTTTCCTCTTCATTCCAACCCTCAACCTTTTTTTTTTTTTTTTTTTTGCTGCAGGACTGGGGATTGAACTCAGGGGCACTCTACCACTGAGCTACACCCCCAGTCCCTTCTTATTTTTTATTTTGAGACAGGGTCTTGCTAAGTTGCCAAGGCTGGGATTGCATTAGTCCACTGCACCTGGCTAGCCCCTTTTTACTGTGGAAAAAAAAAATAGAGTAACAATATTGAAGTAGTATGTGCTTGTGCATGTCAGTGTGGTGGCACACTCCTGTATTTCCAGCTACTCAAGAAGCTGAAGCAGGAGGATCACAGTGTGAAGCCAGCATCAGCAACTTAGTGAAACTCTGTCTCAAAATAAAAAATAAAAAGGGCTGGGGATGTGGTTCAGTGGTAAATGCCTTTGGGTTCTAACCACAGTATCTGCCCCCCACCACCACCAAAAAAAGTGCTATATTATAATAATTGTAAGTTATCAGGTTGTAAAAGAGCTAGGAGCAGAATATTCCAAAACCTGGTTACCTGAATGATATTTAGTTCCTCGTGATATTTGCCTTTTGTGTTAAATGGAAATTCATTCTGATGTCACCTCTTCCATACAGTAATAACAGCCAAATGAAAAAGCGGCCAACATCTGCAGTGGGCTACAAGAGGCCTATCAGCCAGTATGCTCGCGTTGCCATGGCAATGGGGTCCCACCCCAGGTACAGGGTAAGAAGCTGGGAAATAGAAGTGACGGGTGTGGGGAGAAACCCATGGGGAGGGGATGCTGACCACCTCTGCTTCCTCAAAGTACCCATCACCTTTGTAATACCCAAGATTGACCAAGTGCTGGTCATGGAGGCTGCTGCTCACATCTGACATGATTCACCACAGGCTGAAAACATCATGTTTTTGGAGTTGGACGTGTCCCCTCCAGCTGTCTTTGAGATGGAATTCTCTCATGACCAAGAACAAGACCCTCGTGCACTACACATGGAGAGGCTCATGAGGCTGGACAGCTTTCTGGAAAGACCTTCCACATCTAAAGTCCGAAAGTCCCGATCCTGGTCAGTACCACCATGGTGAGACTGAGCACTGGACTTAGACGGCAGGGGAACAGCATGGGCTGGTTGAGGCTGAAGAGGGTTTTGTTTGTGCTCACGTGGGTTGTGGGGGAGGAGAGGAAAGGCCTAGCTGTTCTGCCTCCTGTACTCCCTAACCTCCCACTCTGCCCGTCTCGTTCCCACCCCGGCAGGTGCCAGAGTCCTCAGCGGCCTCCACCCTCCACCGCACATGCCTCCCTGGCCTCTGCTTCTGTGCACCCTGCGACAGCGGTGGACCATGAGTGACAACCTTCACAGTCAGACTGCCCATCCAACAGACTTCTAGGAGGGGGCAGCCAACCCTGGCTCATCTCATCTGCCGCTTGGTGCGTGTGTGTGGGGGTATGCGTGCATGTGCGTGTGTGT
Organism: Geosciurus inauris; assembly: GCA_004024805.1. Taxonomy (NCBI): domain Eukaryota; kingdom Metazoa; phylum Chordata; class Mammalia; order Rodentia; family Sciuridae; genus Geosciurus; species Geosciurus inauris. The sequence goes on from PVHX01018005.1 coordinate 11,817, forward strand.
ATGTGTGAAGGGGTGAGGATCTGGCAGATGCTGCCTCTGCCTGCTCTTCTGCACCTCCTTTATTTAATTCATGTTATTTATTCGTGGAGCTCAGTTATGTGGGGGAGATGCCCTCGCCTGAGCTGCTTGGGCCTGCGGCCATCACTGCGTAGTCTCCTTTTCTTCTGACTGGAGACCCCCAGTCAGACCTCAAGCTCCTCCCTGTGTCTGCTGCCCCGAGAGGGGAAGATGGCCAGTGCCTGAGAAGATAGTACTTTTTCTACCCACCTCATTCCATAATCTCCATCTCTTCCTACCCTGATGGTGAAAAGTCCCTAAGCACTTTCTGGGACTAGAAAACTGCGGGGTGTCCACTGAGGACAAGAGACATCCTGACAGTGTTGGGCCTGTGTTCCTGGTGGACAGAGCCTGCTGTCCACTTTCTGGGCCTCTGACAACCTCTTCTGGCCTCTTGGGCTCTTTTTCAAGGACTTAAATGACTTCACCAAAACTCAGCCTGTGCTCTTCAGCTTTGGCAAGAACTCACCGCTTCCCAAACTCTGCTTCCTGACCACCTTCCCAGCCCTTGGATGGGAATTATGAGCCAACCAGTTGTAGCCAACTCAGGACCTGCAGGAAATGGAACAGTATTGAGACATCATGGACTGTCATCAAGGGAAGTCCTTCCTCTGTGTTCCTTTGTTTCTCTCCCTCTAGAAGTTCCTGTGATTAAGGAACTATCCAACCAACTCCCCGCCTTTTTCTTTCTTTCTTTTTTTTTATAATCAGTACTGGGGATTGAACCCAGGGACACTCCACTAGTGTGCTACATACCCAGTCCTTTTTATTTATTTATTTATTTTTATTTTAAGACAGGGTCTAATTTTCCCAGGCTGACCTTGAACTTGCAATCCTGCCTCACCCTCTGGAGTCACTGGATTACAGGTGTGCACCATTGTACCTGGTGCAACTACCATGGCTTCTTCCTGCTTCCATCACTTTTCCCTGCCAGATCTCAGTTCATAGTGGAAGGGATCTGCTCCTGGCTAAATGAAGGTATCCCAATCTGTGGCTTTCCTCCTGTATTTGGCCCAGGAGACAGAGACCCAGACACAATCATTGCTAGCCTTGCCTGATAGCCCTATTTCTCAATCACATTTTAAGGGCATGATTTTGTTGAAAACTGATCTGTTCATTACCATGTGTGCAAGTTGGTCCCTCCTCAGGAATCTTCCTTTGTGACAGCCCCAAAATGACCCCAGGTACCACAAGTGATAACTAAATTTCTATCCCCCCAAAAAAGTTAACTTTCATTGACTTTTTTTTTTTTTGGTACTGGAGATTGAACTCAGGGGCACTTAACCACTGAGCCACATCCCCAGCCCTATTTTGTTTTTTTATGTAGAGACAGGGTCTCACTGAGTTGCTTAGTGCCTCACTTTTGCTGAGGATGGCTTTGAACTCATGATCCTCCTGCCTCAGCCTCCCTAGCTGCTGGGATTACAAGTGTGCACCACCATGCCCCGCTTGCATAAAGTTAGTTTATATTATAATTTGAGTTAAAATTGCCAAGTTCTACTCCACAAGGACAATGCATTTCTTCCCTGTGCTTTCCTGATATGCCTTTGGGAAATTTGTCCATGATCCTATGTCTATCTTTTTTTAGGCCTTGGACCAACTCAAAAAGATGCTGACAAATACAAAGATTTCTTGCAGAAGAAATTGTAATTTTTTTCTGGAAACATTTAGTAGTTTATTATTTAATTACATGTTGACTAAAAAATTTAGAAAATTCTCTAATACATTGACTTATTTTTGAAGTCGGTATTTTGGTGGAAGGGTGACAAGGAAATTATGAGAGCAGACAAATGACTTAGGATTTCAAACAGCCTCACAGTGCAAGTCTCTTGTCCCTAGACTGAGCAGTTCCATCACTGGAGTCAAGTATGAGGCTGACAGATATGCTACAGCAGGTGGCAGTGGGGGCTATTCTCTTCCCTTCAGGAAATAAGCCCTTCTTGTGCCATTCAAGTTCTCTGAATGATGTTTTGGTTTCATTTAACTCAATTGTTGTCTTTTCTGCTATAATTACTGGACTAGATGGTTGAGCCACTCAATTGCCATTTGTTCCTGTCCTTCAAGGAAATCACAGTTTCATCAGAGCCCAAGAGATTATTTGAGACTCAGGATTCAGATCAGAGATCTGGCTATGGCTGGGACAGAAGCTGTGTGTAGAAATCCCCAGGTGACCTGGGCATCGAGGGACTTTTGGGGTGCTTGAGCGACCTCCCCTACTGACCTCTTTCTCGTTCGTGGATGCAACAGCACGTGTCACCTCATTCATCACTTGGACACATCGACTCTGCATTGTCTGGTCACTTGTCCCTCACAGTCTTATAGCACAATATACCCACTTCACCACCCCCAGTCTGAGGGCTGGGCCCAAGGTGTAGTCGGAGGAGCTCCTGCCTGCAGTTTTGTGTAAGTGTGTATGTGTGTGTGTTTGTGTGTGTGTGTGTTCACCTGTACAGGAGACACTACACTCAACGTAAATTATGCTGGGAAAGAGCCACCAGGATGGCTATATCTCAGTCTCTGTCTCTTTTTCCTTTTCCTTTTGATGTATCAAACATTTGATTGACAAAAGTAAGGGCCTTGATTAGGACCAAATTTCCATGTCTGTTGCTATGGTCTTTATTTAGGACAACAGTTAATGCAGTGACCCATTCTTGTCACTCTATACATATGACTATATGGGACATATGTAATATATAAATATATATATAAAACATTACCCTCTGTTCCGTTGGCTCAGGATGGAGGCCTCTTTGTTCAGCAGAAATGCACTGCAGCTCAGTCGGTGCTGCCCGCAGCCTGCAGGCCCCAGCCCTGTTCACATCAACAGTCGACAATAAAGGAATGAGTATCATTGCGGAGATGCCTGCCTGCTTCTCTTTCCTTTTTTTTTTCCCTCCTTTTATTCACTTGTTCATTTCCTTTCTTCCCTCTCTTCCTGTGGGTGTTGAAGAGTATTTGGAACCCAGAGGCAGTTATCAGCATCTTGGAAAAGCACTGACTACTAAATAAGAGAACGTCTGGCCTGGTACGGTGGCACATCTGTAATCCAGGTGACTTGGAAGGTGAAGCATGAGGATCACAAGTTTGAGGCTAGCTTCAGCAACTTAGTGAGACCCTGTCTCAAAAAGTCAAAAGGTCTGGGGATGTAGCTCAGTGATAAAGCACCCCTGGGTTCAATCCCCAGTACCAAAAAAAAAAAAGATATCTGTCTGCCCAGTAGAGCTGAGGGGAGGCCAGGCTCTGTGGGAGGTCTGTACCAGGCTATGGCAGCAGCTATTCATGTTCTAGCAGTCCCTAACCAGTTAATTCTGAACTATTAGCAGATTTCAGAACTGCCTAGGCGTTGTCCAGATTAGCTGTTGATGTCATACCTCCTCTGCTCCTCTGTTTATCAACCAAGAGGGATTAAGCAGGAAGTACACAGATGTGCCTGACTTCTTATGGTAGGTGCTGAATTCAAATAACTTAAAAGTTTAGGAAGAGGGTGTAGTTCAGTGGTAGAGCACTTGCTTTCCATGTGTGAGGCCCTGGGTTCCATCTATAGCACCGAAAAACAAAAAAAAACACTAAAATACGTGGCTCCCTGTAGTAGTTCGGTCTTATAGGAAATGAAAAATAGTTGCTGCTAGAAAACAAACCCAAAGCCTTGCTCCCTGACTCCTGGGGGAGCACGGAGGTTCCCCTGGTGCAAAACACAGTGAGCCAGTTGTTTTGTTCTGATACTTTACTGGAGGGACTTCCTGCCTCTGCCCAGACTGGAGCCCAAGCTGCAGCAGGTTGCAGGAGAGGCTCTGCTGCTTGGGAGGCATCTGCCAGGTATTGTGTTTGGTGCTTTACATACAGAGCTCATTTAATCCTCCCAGGTGAGAATTATAGTCACTGGTTACCAGAAAAGAATTAGGAAAACTAATAAGTGTGGCTAAAGACACAGTGATGAAGCTACACTTCAGGATCCTAGAGTCCATATTTTTTGCTCTGTGCCATACTACTTCTCTAGGCCATAGGTACCTCAGGAAAACTGATTGTCCCCCTACATGATTTCACAAGAAGTAAAAGCCAGGGACAGAGTGATCTGTCTCCACGAACACGGTTGAAAATAAGACCAGATCTCCAGACCCTTAATTTGTGGGCCCTTCCTTCTCCCCACTGCCTCCCTCTTTTTTTTTTTTAAAATATTTTTTTAGTTGTTGATGGATCTTTATTTTATTCACTTATTATTTATATGTGGTGCTAAGGATCGAACCCAGTGCCTCATGCATGCTAGGCAAGCTCTCCACCACTGAGCCCCAGCCCCAGCCTCCCGCTGCCTCCCTCTTAACACCCAACCTCCCTTCTTCCTTCCTTTTTGTAGGGTTATAGATCAAACCCAGAGCCCCAGTCCTATTTTATCTTATTTATTTTGGTATCAGGGATTGAACCCAGAGGCACTTATCCCAACCTTTTATTTTTTATTTTGAGCTTGGGCTTCCCTTTTTGCTTAGGGCCTTGCTAAATTGCTAAAGCTGGCTTTGAACTTGTGATCCTCCAATATCAGCCACCCAAGAGGCTGGGATTACAGGCTTGCGGCACCGACACCGTGCCTGCTCCAGTCCTATTTTAAAACCACTCATTTCTGCAGTTAGCAGTGGGGTCACTGGGGTGGGTGCGCCCTCTGTGCCAGGTAGGTGGGAGTGCATGTGCAGTTTTAAAGCTCTCTTTGGAAATTTTTTTTTATAAATTTTTTTTAGTTGTAGATGGACACAATATCTTTATTTATTTTATGTGGTGCTGAGGATCGAACCTAGTACCTCATACATGCGAGGCAAGTGCTCTACCACTGAGCCACAACCCCAGACCCGAAAATTTTTTTTTAGTTGTTGATGGAGCTTTGTTTTATTCATTTATTTGTATGTGGTGCTGGGAATCGAATCCAGGGCCTCACACATGTGAGGCGAGGGCTCTACCACTGAGCCACAATTCCAGCCCCCTCTCATTGAAAATTTGACATTGAGCAAGAAGGAAGTGGACCATGTAGATATCTGGAGGAAGAATAGAGAAAAAAACAAATGCAAACTAAAGGACAGGAGTGTGTCAGGCTTGTTAGAGAAGCAGCAGTGTCACAACCCTGAGGAAACAAGCACAAGGTGTGAAGTTAACGGTACCGAAGGGCAGGGACACTCAGCTCCCCAATGGGGTTTGCTTTGCACTGCTTCATCAGCCTGGGTCTGTCTACTTTTTCTTTCTTTCTCTCTCTCTCTTTTTGTGGTGGTGGGGATTGAACCCAGGGGTTCTCTACCACTGATCTACATCTCCAGCCCTTTTTATTTTATTTTATTTTATTGGTACTGGTGATTGAACCTAGGGGTGCTTACCACTGAGCCACCTCCCCCAGTCTTTTTTATTTTTTATTTTGAGACAGGGTCTCACTAAATTGCTGAAAGCCTCACTAAATTGCTGAGGCTAGCCTCAAACTTGCAATCTTTCTGCCTCAGTCTTCTGAGTGTACCACTGGATGTACCAATGCATCCAGCCCCACTTCTGGATTTCTGATGGATCCAGATAAACCCCTACAGGTTTAAGTCAGTGTTAGAGGGATCTGTCAGAAATCTACATTTTAAATAAGCACCTTTGGGTGACCCCAGTGAATAGTCACTGAATTCTGAGAATTTCAGTTCCAGCCCTCTGTTATTTAGAGTGACTCACAGTGAGCCTACCCTCCATCAAGCACCAGCACTGGAGGCACCTGCCTGTGTAAACACAAAGATTGCATTCAGAAATGATAGAGGCCAAGGGCACAAAGCTACTCTTGTGTACCTTCAGAAGAGAAAGGGCCCCTGTTATCATGTTTGAGCAAAGTACACTCTCCCCCTCCCCTGTGGTACTGGGGATTGAACCCAGAGTTGCTTTACCATTGAGCTGCATCCCAGCCCTTTTTATTTTTATTTGGAGACAACTTGTGATCCTCCTGCCTCAGCCTCCAGAGTAACTGGGATTGCAGGTGTGCACCACCACACCCAGATATAAAGTTACTCTTTTATTTTTGGAGGTACTAGGATTGAACTCAGGAATGCTTGACTACTGAGTTATGTCCCCAGTCCTTTTTATTTTGAGACAAGGTCTCACTAAGTTACCCAGGCTGGCCTTGAACTTGTGATCCTCCTGCCTCAGCTTCCTGAGTCGCTGTAATTACAGGCATGTGCCATGTGCCATGCCTAATTTATATCTATATCTATATCTATATCTCACCAAATACAAAATTAAACAAATTGGTTATGTGTGGTGAGGCCAGAGGCAAGAGGATGAAAGTTCGAGGTCAGCCTATACAATTTAGGGAAGCCCTACTCAAAAAGGTCAAAATAAATAAATAAATTAGATACAGTGAAAGAGAGAGGGAAATGAGTTTGCAAACACGAGATAAAGGAAGATGTGAGAAAGCTACTCAAGAACATCACATAGACAGCACAGCATTGAGAAAGGGCAACGTGCAGACAGAAATGAAGTGGCCTGAGATTGAGAAGCAGCTCAGCAGGAGGCACTATGTGCTCAAGTGCCACACTCCAGACCTCAAAGGCCCTGGCAGACAAAGCAGGTTAAAACTGACCTTTGAATCCTCTTGGCTGGTGCAAGAATTTCAACATCATCTCTGCAAAGAAAAACAGATTTTCTGCTTTTATTATTGAAGCATTTTGAGATAAAATGCTAAAACAATGGTTTATTTCCCCAGGGAATGCTAACCGTTTTGCCGGCCTTCTAAGAAATGATTTGTGTTTCAGGTATCTGCTTCCACAGCTAACAAGCACTGTCAGTTGACCGGTGTGACGGTTCCCTTTGATGTACAAGAGCAGAGCAGGCTGCTTGCTCATCTTTGTTATTGCAGACATCAGGGCTGTCGTCTGCCTTTGACAGTTTACAATTGTTCATGGCCCTTTGTCCTTGTCAATTAAATCCATATGTTGATTGCACTTTGTTCCAGGAGGGATGAAATAACAATAAACCGAGTCAGTGGAAAGATGGAAAGAAAGAAATTGATTATGGCCCTCAGAGCTCAAGGAAAGAGATGCTCACCACGCAGAACACACACTTTTCCCAGCAACCAGGGCCCCTGGAGACCAACCAACCCTTGACATCTCCTGAGAGACTGCAAGCTCTCAGGCCGCCCCCACTCCATTTGCTTTACAAAGGAAAAAAATAATTCTTAGGGATCTGCTGAAAATCTGCATTCCAAGTGGGGGGGGGAAGCAGTGGGTAGGAGTGCAATATTTAAAAGTGAACTAGTGAGTGGAGGGGGATATGACATCCAAAAAAATCCCACTGACGCATGCACATCCACCCCCACACACCTATACAAAAGCCCTGTTACCAACTAGAAATTGGAATCCAGTTGGGGGAATAATGTAAAGTAGTCTTCACTTCAGTAAAGGCAAGGATTATAATCATGACATTTGAGAAAAGAAGAGATCATTCATTCAATTCTGCTGAACACCTACAAGGTGTAAGGCATTCTATTCGCTAGCTATTACTCTCGCGGCTAAGGCCTGTTTCTCACCATTTTCACTGCCAACTTCCCTTTCCCAGTCAAATCTTGTCAAAGGCACTGCAAGAGCCTCCTAACTGGTCTCTCAAACTCTACAGTTGCTTTCCCACAAATCCCGTGCCCCTGATCCCACATCCCCTGCCTCCACTGTGTACCCCACAACCATCACACAATAACTGAAGGATATTTCATAGCAAAGAATTTGTATTTAAAATGTAAAATAATCTTTGGGCATGGTGGCTCAGCAGAAGGCACTTTGTGCTCAAGCGCCACACTCCAGACCTGGAGGCTGAGGCAGGAGGATCACAAATTCAAGGCCTTGCTTTAGACTCTGCTTAAAAATAAATTTTTATTTTATCTTATTTTGGTACTTGGGATTGAACCCAGAGACACTTTGTCACTCAGCTACATCCCCAGCTCTTTTTTATTTTGAGATGGTCTTACTAAGTTGTTTAGGGACTCACTAAGGTGGCCTCGAATTTGTGATCCTCCTTCCTCAGTCTCCTGAGTCGCTGGGATTACAGGTGTGTGCTACTTCCTTTCTACTTGTTTGACGGTCTTTTATTACTTTTCCCACTTCAAAATACTCTGCAGATACACTGGCACTTTGAATGTCTTATTTTGTTCCTCAGATAAGTTATGCTTGTTCCCTACTCAGTTTGCACTTGCAATGTCATTTTCTTGGAAAGCCCTCCCCCTGGTTTTCAGATGACTGGTTTTTTTTTTTGTTTTTTAATCATTAAGGGATCAGATCAAATGTCATCCTTAGCCAGATGGGATGGTGCACGCTTGTAATTCCAGTGACTCTGGAGGTTGAATAAGGAGCATCTCAAATTTGAGGCCAGCCTCAGAAACTTAGACCCTAAACAAAAGAAAAAGGGCTGGGAGTGTAGCTCAGTGGGAAAGCCCCCCTGGGTTCAGTCCTCAGTACCAAAAAGGAAAAAAAAAAAAAAAAAAGGTGTGGTCCTTGAGCCCCACTCTAGATCTACTGAATCAGAAATTCTGGGCAGGAGGCACATATTAATAAAGCTCTAGATGATTCTGATAAAAATTAAAGTTTGAGAACCACTGACTTTCCCTGATGATTGCTTCTCTCCATGGTCCCTGCCCTAGAACATATACTGAGAAAATGAAGTTCAGGGGTCTTGTTCAGCACAGCACATCCAGCACCAGAGCAGGCATTTAACAAATGCTGAATGGTGGGAGATGAGTGAGTGAATGATGCATGACTGATCAACTGGCCCAGTTTTGTGTCTCAGGAGCCATGTGGGAGAGACCTAGCACATAGCCCAACAGAACTGGGTCTCAAGGGACCTGCCTGTCACCTTTCTACCAGAACTTTCCTCTGTGTAACATATTGATTTTCTGAGCTAGATAAACCTGAAGAAAGTACTCAGAGGTAAAAGAAAAAGTTTGATACTATGGTTCAAACTGCTATTAATTATAGTTTGGAAACTGCAAGCGTGGTACAAGGTCCTCCTCAGACAACTAGGAGGTTTGTGGATTGTATCCAATTAGAGGATGAGGATAATATCCTTTTCTTTTAAATTCTGTACAGTTCTTTCTACATTAATCCCAGAGTGACTGCTGATTGACAAAGCGGCTTTCTCTTCCTTTTTCTGCTTAAATCCTGGCATCTTAAAAAAAAAAAAAAAAAAGAACAAGACCCCAAACTCAAAACCAATTAATCCTACCCCCAGTGGTTTCAGATTGAAAGCACTAAGTCAACCCCCAGCTCACATGGGGGAAGTGTGGGGAGGATACTGTCTTTGCAAAGGACATTGAACTTTAGAAAAGGTTAGATCAACACCAAGAACAATGGAAGAGGCCTTGGGAACCCCTCCTTAGAAAAATACATAGGCTTGAAGCAAATACCACGGGCCAGATGACCTACCTCTTAATACTATCTCATAAGGGTTTAAATCACAACAAATACATTTTAGAGGGACACATACATTTAAACCATAGCATTCCATCCAGGACCCCGAAAATTCATGTACTTATCACATACAAAATATATTCATTTCATTCCAGTGGATTATTAGCTATAGTTCATACTTTATTCAGATCCTTAGATCGTACCTTAATGCCCCTTTTCTGCTCCAGGGTCCCATTCAGAATACTACTTCACAGTTTTGGTTTTTTTTCCAATCCAGCATTAAATTTAAAGTCTAGCCAGATGTGCTGGTGCATGCCTATAATCCCAGTGACTCTGGAGGCTAAGCAGAAAAATCAAAAGTTCCAGGCCAGCCTCAGCAGCTTAGCAAGACTCTGGTCTCAAAAATAAAAAAGAGCTGGGGATGTAGATCAATGGTAGAGCACTTGTCTAAGATATGCGAGGCCCTGGGTTCCACTCCCAGCACTGCAAAATCAATAAATGAATTAAATTAATGAAATAAAAAGGGCTGGGAATGTAGCTCAGTGGTAGAGGACCCTTAGAAGATCAATTTCCAGTAGAGCAAAAAAAAAGAAAGGAAGAAGAAACAATAGTGTAACAAGCATAGGATCGACATTCCAAAAAGGCAAACATTAAATCTTGAGGTTTGAAAGTAATCTGACCTTATGTCCCGCTTTCCAGACACACTGAGGCAGAAGTTGGGTCCTCAAGGTCCCAGGCAGTCCCACCAACAGCATAGGTATAGTCTAGCAGCAGCTCCTAGGGCTTAGAGTTACAGACAGGTGGCTCTAGAGTTCTGGACCTTAACTGCAGCTCTGAGCATTGGCTTCACTAAGCATTACCCTACTAGTGGCAACTCTCTGCAGACGCATTGACCCCACAACTTTGCTAGGTATTGCCCTCATAGGGCTCTCTCTGGTAGCTCCACCTCTGTGATAATTTTCTACTTGGACCCAAATCCCTGAGGCTCTTTCTGAGTTATTATTATTATTATTGGGTTTTTTTTTTGCAGTGCTGGGGATTGAACCTAGGACCTCATGCATGCCAGGCAAACACTCTACCACAGAAAAGCCACATCCCTAACACTTTTTCTTTTTCTTTTTTGTTTGTTTGTTTTATTTTGTGGTACTAGGGATTGAACCCAGGTCCTCTCCCACTGAGCTATATTCCTGGCCCTTTTTATTTTTCATTTTGAGACAGGGTCTTTCTTGTTAGGTTGCCGAGGCTGGTCTGAAATTGTGATCCTCTTGCCTCCATCTCCTGAGTTATTGGTGTAATGGGTGTGTGCCACCACGTCCAACCCCCTTCAGCCCTATTTAAAGGTATTTAACTCAATCATGAGGGCTCCGCCCTGATTTGACCACCTCTTAAAAGCTCCACCTCAGCTGGGCACAGTGGCACATCCCGGCAATCCTAGCACTTAGGGAGGCTGAGACAGGAGAATCATGAATTCAAAGCCAGCCTCAGCAAAAGCAAAATGCTAAGCAACTCAGTGAGACCCTGTCTCTACATAAAACACAAAATAGGGCTGGGGATGTGGCTCAGTGGTCGAGTGCCCCTGAATTCAATCCTTGGTACCAAAAAAAAAAAAAAAAAAGTTCAGGCCAGCCTTGGCTTTTTACTGAGACCTTATCTCAAAATAAAATTAAAACAAGGGCTGGGAATACAGTTTCATGGTAGAGAGCTCGCCTAGCATGCAGTGCGGGGAAATAAAGACCTGAGTGTTCAGGTGTCTCAGGACATTAATTTTACCTTCTTTTATTGGTCAAGCCAACAGGCAATATCAGCCCAGATGCAAGGAGAGAGGAAGGAGACTGTCTCCCGATGGAAGGAGTGATAAGACACAAAGGCATATGGACAAAGGGAGATATGGTTCATTGGGAGTCCCTCCCTCCCTCCCTTCCTCCCTCCCTTCTTTCCTATTGAACCCAGGGCCTCATTCTTTCTTTTTCAAAAATTAAACTAATTTTCAGAATTATAGAGAACAGCTGGGCACAGTGGTGCACGCCTGTAAACCCAGCAGCTGGGGAGGCTAAGGCAGGAGGATCTCAAGTTCAAAGCTGGCCTCAGCAAAAGTGAGGCGCTAAGCAACTCAGACCCTGTTTCTAAATAATATACAAAATAGGGCTGGGGATGCGGCTCAGTGATCGGAGTGCTCCTGAGTTCAATCCCTAGTACCCACCCACCTCCCGCCCTGCCAAAAAAAAGAATTATGGAGAACATTTGTAAAGATAGGTTGGAGAGTTCTCATATACTCCACACCCAGTTCCTCTATATTAATATCTGACATTAGTATGGTATATTTGTTACAATGAATAAACCAGTATTGATAGACTAGCTAAAGTTCATAACTTTATTCAGATTCTTAGATTTTACCTAACGCGCTTTTTTGTGCTCCAGGGTCCCATCCAGAATAATACTTCACTTTTTTCACTTTTTTTTTTTTAAGTTTTTTTGGTATTGAGGATTGAACCCAGAAGGGCTTAACCACTGAGCCACATTCCCAGCCCTTTTTATTTTTTATTTTGAGAGAGGTTCTGTCTAAGTTGCCCAAGCTGGCCTCAAACTTGGGATTCTTCTGTCTCCAGAATAGCTGGGATCATAGGTGTGCACCACTGTGCCTGGCAATCTTGACACTTTTATTTTTTCTGGTACCAGGGATTGAACTCAGGGGCACTCAACCACTGAGCCACATCCCCATCCCCAGCCCTATTTTGTATTTTATTTAGAGACAGAGTCTCACCGAATTGTTTAGGGCCTCCCTAAATTGCTGAGGCTGGCTTTGAACTGGCAATCCTCCTGCTTCAGTCTCCCAAGCCACTGGGATTACAGGTGTGCGCCACCAGGCCCAGCTCAATTTTTTTTTTTTTTTTGGTACCAGTGATTGAACTCAGGGGTACTGGACCACTGAGCCACATTCCCAGCCCTATTTTGTGTTTTATGTAGTGACAGGGTCTCAGTGAGTTGCTCAGCGCTTTGCTGTTGCTGAGGCTGGCTTTGAACTCATGATCCTCCTGTCTCAGCCTCCCAAAGTGCTAGGCGTGCGCCACCACACCTGGCTCTGGCTCAATCTTTTTTTTTTTTTTTTTTTGGCACCAGGGATTGAACTCAGGGGCACTCTCGATCCACTGAGCCACATCCCCAGCCCTATTTTGTGTTTTATGTAGAGACAGGGTCTCACTGAGTTGCTTAGCGCCTCACCATTGCTGAGGCTGGCTTTGAACTCGCGATTCTCCTGTCTCAGCCTCCCTAAGTGCTGGGATTACAGGCTTGCGCCACCGCGCCCGGCTTTCTGGCTCAATCTTGACACTTTTGAGAGGTACTACTCAGGTATTTTGCTAAATGGTCAAATGGTCTTTCTACTGGGCTTTGTCTTATTTTTTTCCCTCGTCATTACATTATGGATTTTTGGGAGGAAGACCACAGAAGTAAAGTGCCATATACTTATCTCTGTTGCTGTTGACTTTGAATACTTGGCATAAGTAGTGTTTTCCACTTCCAAGTTAATTTTTTTACCCTGTTTCCATACTATGCTCTTTGGAAGGAAGTCACTATGGGATACTACACTTAAGTAGTGGGAATCATGTTCCACATCCTTGAGGGCAAAGTATCACCTGAACAAATTATTTGGAATTTTTCTGCAGGGGAAGAATTTGTTCTCTTCTCCTCCATTTATATTTTGTAACCACTATTGTATTAATATCGGCTCATGGACCTTTTTTATACTTTGGGTAATTTATTTTGCTGCTCACATTACTGGGAGCCAATTTTAATAATGTACATCACTACGCAAAAGAAATGGAATAGAAAGGATGGGGATGTAGCTCGGTGGTAGAACATTTGCCTAACATGTACAAGGCCCTAAGTTTAATCTCCAGCACTGGGGAAAAAACAGGTAGGATTATTTAACTTTTAAAAATATAAGCCAGATGTAGTGGCGCACGCCTGTAATCTCAGTGGCTCTGGAGGCTGAGACAGGAGGATTGCGAGTTAAAAGCCAGCCTCAGCAAAAAGTGAGGCACTAAGAGACACAGTGAGGGGCTGGGGCTGTAGCTCAGTGGTAGAGCGCTTGCCTAGCATGCGTGAGGCACTGGGTTCGATCCTCAGCACCACATACAAATAACAAATGAATAAAATAAAGATTCATCAACAAATAAAAAATATTAAAAAAAAAAAAAAAAAAGAGACACAGTGAGACCCTGTCTCTAAATAAAATACAAAATAGGGCTGGGGGTGTGGCTCAGTGGTCGAGTTCAATCCCCAGTACAAATATATATATATATATACACATATATATGTGCGTGTGTGTGTGTGTGTGTATGTGTGTATATGTATATATGTATATATATATGGCTGGGCATGGTAACACATGCCTGTAATACCAGGGACTCAGGAGGCTGGACAGGAGAATCATAAGTTCAAGGCCAACTTAGTGAGACCCTGTCTCAAAATAAAAAATAGAAAAGGGCTGGGAATGCAGCTCAGTGGTAGAGTACCCCTGGGTTCAATCTCTAGTACTGCAAGACAAAACTAAAAACAAAAACCACACAGGTGGGGCTATCAGAGCCTCTGAGCCTGGAGGCTGGCCTGTTCTTTCCAGCTTCTCTGCCAGCTTAGTTCTCACAGCCTGTGGCCTGCAGTCAGACTCTGTGCCTAGAATCAATACTGTCTGCTCCTGGTGTCCTTGCCATTGTTCTCTGCCCCCTTGGTTTCCTTACTCATTCCTTGCTGGATTCCTCACTAGCTTCCTGCCAACAATAACAAATTGTTATTCTCACTTCTCAGCATCTATCTGTCTCACTAGCCACTGTCCCTAAGGGCCCCAATGGTAACATGTCCTGTCCCCAAGGCTGTGTCCAGGTCGTCTTCTGTTCAAATCTAGTCCATATTTCTGCTCCATATCAAATGTTCTGATATTGGGACTTCTGAACCTGAAGGAGAGATTTGTCTAAAAAGATCTCATCAGTGAGATGAAACTACAGGAAATCTCAGGTGTGATTTTCTCTGTTACTGTATTATTAGGGATATTGTGTTTAGTTTCAACAGATATGAAATCTGAGGCTGCAGAATTGTTCCCAGGTACCAAATGCAAATTAATATTTCAGATCATCTCTGAAGGTTACCAGAAGACATGTTTGTGAGCACTCAAAAAGATAAAGGGAAGCAGATTTTGTACATATACTAAGAGCTGAGTTCCTGTATTTTGAATACAAGGAAGTGGTTCTACAAGGGACTGAATAAGTAAATTTACTTCTAGTTTATTAAGACCAAAGAGCAAGCTGGGCGTGGTGCGCATTGATAATCCCAGCAACTGGGGAGGCTGAGGCAGGAGGATAAGAAGTTCAAGGCTGGCCTCAGAAATTTAGTGAGACCCTCAATCATTTAATTAGACCCTGTCTCAAAATTTAAAAAAACAAAACAAAACAAAAAAAAACCCCAAGGACTATGATGTAGCTCAGTAGTAGAGTATACCTGGGTTTTATCTCCAGTACCACAAAACAAACAAAAACATAAAAACATACTGTATTGCCAAAAACATGCTTGGTTGCCAGTGTTAACAAAAATGATTTAGTTGGTGTTGTTTTCCTTATTCTCATATGTTCTGCCTCATAGGATAGCTAGCTAACATTTGTTGTTCAGGATTGCCCAGAGGCACTCTACCACACTAAGCTAGGTTCCCATTCCTTTTTATTTATTTATTTGTTTATTTTATTTTTATTTTTATTTTTTGTACTCGGGATTGAACCACTGAGCTACATCTCCAGCCATTTTTATTTTTTATTTTGAGGCAGGGCTTGTTCAGTTTCTTAGGGCCTTACTAAATTGCTGAGGCTGGCCTCAGGCTTAGAATCCTTGTGCCTGGAGTTGCTGGGATTTCAGATGTGTGCCACCCTGTTCAACTGCTAGTTAACATTTTTGAGCATCTACTATAAATCAGAAACTTCCATTCATTTTATCCAATCCTCAGAATGACATCCACTATGCCAACCAGCTCTAGTTTAAATGCATGACCACACATCTCAAAAGGGCTCTCAATGCTGCCAAGCAACCTTACTACACTTGTCCAGTATGCTCTCTCCCCCTTCTCCAAAACAACTATTTCACACATTGTCTGCTCTCTGAAAATCTCCCACATCCTCCTCAGCTTTCTCAGACCTGCTCATCTCTCTCACCTATTCCCAGATCCCTCTCCACCACACTCCATTCTAGAGCTTTTCATGTTCCACTGAAGTACCACTCTGCTCGCCTTCAGGCCTTTGAAATTCCCCTTCTCACTCATCAGAAGACTCCACACTGTGATCTTCAAGGACCAGTTCCTTCTTGTCTTCTCAGTCCAATGTCAAATTCTCAGAGGCTTTCTTTGTGATCTAAAGATGCTCCCTCTCAGCCAAAACCTCTAGTATATGGGGCTGGGATTGTGGCTCAGTGGTAGAGCGCCTGCCTCGCATGCGTGAGGCACTGGGTTCGATCCTCGGCACCACGTAAAAATAAATAAAATAAAGTTATGTCCATCTACAACTAAAAAAAAAAAAAAATTAAAAAAAAAAAAAACCTCTAGTATATCAACATATTCTATTGTCTTCCAAGTATTGGTAAATGTTTGATATTGTCTGTTTGGGGAGCGGGGGATGGATATTATTGAACTCAGAGGCACTTTACCACTGAGCCACATCCTCAGCCCTTTTTAGAATGGGGCACTCCAAAATACTAGGCACTCCAAAATGATTTTTTTTTTTTTTGAGACAAGTTCTTGCTGTTTTTTTACCCCCAAGGTAGGCTCAATCTCCTGGACTCTCCTCCAGCCTCAGCCTTCTGAGCACAAGTCCTCCTGAGACTACAGGAGTTTATCACCATCATGCACAGCTAAAAAATGAATATTGAGTAAATTCTCTCACCTTTTGGGCAGATGAGTGCACTGATGATTAGAGAATCTCAATAAATTACTTAAGTTGACTCAGCTGGCAAATGACAAGGTTGGGATAAGCCTACATCTATTTGGAGCCAAACTACACCCTACTTTGTATAAAAATCTCTTGCTAGAATGAGCCTTTAAAACTGTATTTGGCCTCTGAGGAGTATTTGTGAATGTGGAGAGCTTTTGAGACAACTTCAGAATGAATAGTCAAATTCTTCAGGGAGAAAACCAAGGCGATGCTGAGGACATCTGGCTGGACAAAGCCCTTGGTAACTAAGGAGCAGCACAGCCCGGCTGTTCCCAGTCCCTCCTGGCTGGTCTCCAATTCCTCTGCCTTCCTTCCTGTTTCCTACAGGCTCTGAGCCTTTCACCACCTGCATCCAGGCCAGTTTGTTGGGGCTCTGGTTTTTCTCTCAACACCCATGAGGTGTTAGTTCATGTCTGCCAATAGCAGTCAATCCAAACACATTTGTGAGCTGGGGATGCAACTCAGTGGCTTGACTAGCATGTGCGAGGTCCTGGTTCCATCTCCAGTACTGCAAAACAAAAAACACCACCACAACAATGTCTGCTACAATGTGCTGTTCTGGGCATTGCAAGTATAATAATGAACATGGCAGACACAGTCCCTGTCCCCATTGTTTGCAATCTTGCATTCCTTTCTGTTAATAGTTGGAAGATACTGAATCTGTTTAATTGAATTGAAATGAGTATTTCAAGGTCATAGTAATAGTTGGTCATAGTACATATCTCTAAAAGAACTGTTTCTTAAGTTTTTCAATATTCATGTCCTGATATAAATTGTTGGGTCTAGACCAGACATTCAGTAGTCAATTTTTCTTTTTCTTTTCTTTAGTATCCATCCTACTGTCCTTTCTCCAAGCAAGTTAAATTTTATTAAGGATGAAAGTTACATCTTTTTTTTTTTTTTTTTTTGGTACTAGGGATTGATCCTAGGGGAACTTAACCACTGAGCCACATCCCCAGCCCTTTTTATATTTTATTTTGAGACAGGGTCTTGCAAAGTTGCTGAGGCTGGTTTTGAACTTGTTATCCTCCTGTTTCAGCCTTCCAAGCTGCTTGGATTACAGGCATGTGAACCACGCCCGGCTGAATAGCTAACATTTATTGATGTGCCTGGCACTGTTCTTTTTTTTTTTTTTTTTAATATTTTTTTAGTTATAGATGGACACAATATCTTTATTTTTTTATTTTTATGTGGTGCTGAGGATTGAACCCAGTGCCTCACGCATGCTAGGCAAGCACTCTACCACTGAGCCACAACCCCAGCCCTGCCTGGCACTGTTCTAAGTACTTTATGTGTGCTACTTCATTCAGACCTTGAGATAACCCTTGTAGAAGAAATTGAGTTTTAAAGAAGTGTCATGCCTGAGTTCCCATAGGTAGAATGTACTCAAGTGGGGGAATTCCAGCCCAGCTGCTCGGTTCTAGAACCTCTTGCTCTGTGCAGCCACTGTTATTGACCCACATGAGGTCAAAGGCATGGACTTTGAAAGAGACCCATCAATAGAGCATGCTTTCTGGTCAGGACCTAACTCGAGGCTGGCGTGTTTGAGGTGAGCTGGGCAAGGCTGAAGTCTGTTCAGAGTTATTGAGGACCTCGGCAGCTTTGTGCTCAGGCATAGTCATGCTATTCTGTTTTTTCTTATTTTTTATTTTTTTGCAATACTGGGGGTTAACCCAGAGGCACTCTACCACTGAATTATAACCTCAGTCCTTTTTATTTTTATTTGTTTATTTATTTAGGAACCAGGGATTGAAACCAAGGGCGCTTAACCACTGAGATATGTCCCCAGCCCTATTTTGTATTTTATTTAGAGACAGAGTTTCGCTGAGTTGCTTAGCACCTTGCCTTTGCTGAGGCTAGCTTTGAACTCAGAATCCTCCTGTCTCAGTCTCCTGAGCCACTGGGATTACAGGTGTATGCCTCTGTGCCCAACCTGGCCTTGAATTTTCAATCCTCCTGGCTCAGGCTTCCAAGTAGCTGGGATTACTGGGGTACTCCTCTCTACCCAGCTCTATTTTGTATTTTTTAAACAAACTATTTCCGCTTGAAACTCATATTGGTTCTACCATCTATGGGGTGACAAGAAGTTTCTTCAAAAAGGAAATTACTGCTGCATGTGGTGGCGCACTCCTGTAACTCCAGCTACTCTGGAGGCTGAGGCAGGAAGATCATAAATTGAAGTCCAGCCTGGGAAACTTAGTAAAACCCTGTCTCAAAATAAAATAAAAAAGCTGGGAATGTAACGCAGGGGTAGAGCACTTGCCTAGCGTGAAGCCTTGGTTTCAATCCCCAGTGTGTGGGGCGGGGGCATTGTTTTTGCACTTTCATTAGAGAGAAAGGGAGAGAGGGATAATAAGAAAAGTGAACATTGTATTTTGTCCTGAGATTATGTTCTTCCAACATTACTCCTAGCTTGTTGCTGTTAAAATGTCCTGCCTTAGTTGAGCTTGGTGGCACATGCCTGCAATCCTAGCAGTTTGGGAAGCTGAAGCAGGAGAATTGCAAGTTTGAGGATAGCCTGGGCAAGTTAGAGAGGCCCTCTCTCAAAATAAAAATATAAAGGGCTGGGGATGTAGCTCAGTGGTAAAGCACCTCTGGGTTCAACCCCCAGTACAAACAAACAAACAAACAACCCAAATTAACAAATGTTAGCCAGGCATAGTGGCACACACCTGTTTTCAAAACTTTTCTGAGGTTGAGGTGGGATGGCAAGTTGCAGGCCAGCTTAGTGAGATCCTGTCTCAAAAAAATGGAAAGCACTGGGAATGTAGCTCAGTGGTAGGGTGACTCTGGCTTTGATCTCCAGTACTGCCAAAAAAAAAAATATATATATATATATATGTGTGTTACTGAGATAGGAATTTGGGGATACATAAAAAGAAAGACATACTGAATCTCAAAAGATAAACCACTCATGAAACCTTAAAATACAAAACAAGCAATTCATGAGCAACCCGGCCCATGCCTTTGGCCCACAGTTTTGACCCATGCCCTTGGCTACAGGGGTAATGGGTAATGCTGGAGCACTGCAGAAACTGGCCTGAAATTGTGTAACTCTGACCTGCCTCCACTGCTAGTTCAGCCCATAGCTACTGTCCCTGTATAAATATTAATACCTCAGACCAAAGGGTTGCTAGGTCTTCCTCTGGAGATGGCACACATTATCCCTTGAAAGCATGTATTCCTTGCTCTCCTAAATAAGCCTCTGTGCCTCTACTGCCATGTGCTGAAATTCTTTCCATTAAGTACATCTAGGTTCCCTCTTAGCTTGACTCCAGTTCCCACCCTTCTCTGGGACTTCCTTGGGACGCTATTCTGGAAATATTTCTTCTCCAGTGACATTACTAGGGACTGGGAGTGGGCAGAAAAGGAGTTACTCTTTAATGGGTACAGAGTTTCATCTTAGGGTGATGAAAAACTTTTGGAGATAGATACTGGTGATAGTTGCACAACAGAATGAATGCACTTTATACTGTTGAACTGTATTTTTTTTTCTAGTACTGGGGATTGAACCCAGGGATGCTCTACCAATACACTCTGTTCCCAGCTCTTTTTTTATTTTTTTAAGATAAGCCCTTGCTAAATTGCTGAGGCTGGCCTTGAAGTTGCGAACCTCCTGCCTCAGCCTCCCTAGTCACTGGGATTATAGGCATGCACC
Organism: Geosciurus inauris; assembly: GCA_004024805.1. Lineage (NCBI taxonomy): Eukaryota > Metazoa > Chordata > Mammalia > Rodentia > Sciuridae > Geosciurus > Geosciurus inauris. Next base: position 31,886 of record PVHX01018005.1, read on the forward strand.
ACTGTGTCCCACTTTGTTAATTTTTTTTTTGTACCAGGGATTGAATTCAGGAGTACTCGACCACTGAGCCACATCCCCGGCCCTATTTTGTGTTTTATTTAGAGACAGGGTCTCACTGAGTTGCTTAGCACCTGGCTGTTGCTGAGGCTGGTTTTGAACTCATGAGTCTCCTGTCTTAGCCTCCCAAAGTGCTGGGATTACAGGCGTGTGCCACCACGCCTGGCTCTGCTTTGTTAATATATATATTTTTTTTGGTACTGGAGATTGAACTCAGGGGCACTCAACCACTGAGCCACATCCCCAGTCCTATTTTGTGTTTTTTTTATGTAGAGACAGGGTCTCACTGAGTTGCTTAGCACCTTGCCATTGCTGAGGCTGGCTTTGAACTCGCGATTCTCCTGTCTCAGTCTCCCTAAGTGCTGAGATTACAGGCTTGCGCCACCGTGCCCGGCTTGTTAATATTTTTTAATATTTATTTTTTAGTTGTAGGTGAACAGAATATCTTTATTTAATTTTTATGTGGTGCTGACAATCGAACCCAGAGCCTCATGCATGCTAGGCGAGCATGCTACCACTGCACCATAACCCCAGCCCTGCTTTGTTAATTTTTATAGAAGTATTTTAAATCAGGTTTTTAACTTAACTCTCTCACTACATGACATTTTACTTAGAATTTCACTGACACTTATGAAGTAGATATTGCTTTTACATGTTTATTACCTAATTAAATTTCTGGTGTTGTGAATTACCTATTCATATTTTTCCATTTTCCACTTGGGGCTACTGTGTGCTATTTTAGCGGGAGGTTGATAGAGAACATTTCTCCATGGGATGAAAACGATTCAATAAATTTTAAAATTTTCTCCCATGTGGTGGCAGAGCAAACCCAGGAAAAGAAAAGAAGGAGGAATAAAATTCCTCCCTCTTTTTATTTGGGGAAAGGGCTAGGGATTGAACCCAGGGGCACTTTACTACTGAGCTACATTCCCAAGGTTTTTTTTTTTTTTTTGTGGAGCTGGGGATTGAACCCAGGGCCTTGCACATGTGAGGCGAGCACAAGCATTCTACCAACCGAGCTATATCCCCAGCCCTTCCCAAGCCCTTTAAAACAATTTTTTTTTGTATTAGTTGTAGATGGACACAATATCTTTATGTTGTGCTGACAATCAAACCCAGTGCCTCACCTGTGCTAGGCATGCACTCTACCACTGAGCTATAACTTTAGTCCTTCCCTAGCCCTTTTATTTTTTAAGACAGTGTCTCACTAAGTTGCTTAGGGCCTCACTGAATTGCTGAGGCTGGTCTACAACTTGAGAAAGCGTCCTGCCTCAGCCTTTGGAGTTGCTGAGATTACAGGTGTGTACCACTGTGCCCATCCAGCTTTCTCATTAAAAAATCTATTAATTGGTTCTCAGCAATAATCATAATTAATTTTATTATAAAAAGTTTTCTTTTCATAATTCTCAAATCCCAGTTTTACACCTCCGGAATGATTAATTTTAATAATTTCTTATGCATCATTCCAGAAATATTATTCATATGTTCCAGCATCATTGAAGAGTAGGATAACATGGGAAATTTTTTTTTAAATATTTTTTTTTTTTAGCTGTAGATGGACATAATGTCTTTATTTTATTGCTTTGTATGTGGTGCCGAGGATCGAACCCAGGGCCTCACGCATGCGAGGCAAGCGCTCTACTGCTGAGCTACAATCCCAGCCCGGGGAAATTTAATCAAGTAGTAGCTTTGATTGCTGTGTGAAGAATTATATCTTTTATTTTTTAAATATTTTTTTAGTTGTTGATGGACACAATGTCTTTATTTTATTGCTTTGTATGTGGTGCTGAGGATCGAACCCAGGGCCTCACGCATGCGAGGCAAGCCCTCTACCGCTGAGCTACAATCCAGAATTATATCTTTTAAAAAGAGAAATAGCACCTGGCATGAGAAGATTCTATAAGCATGTGTCTGTTACCATATCTCTTTTGTTGTAAAACTAGCTCTTTGTTATAATGCACTGCTATATGGGATCCCATGTTAGTAAACCCTTGAAAGTGGTGTTGGCTAAGGATCTGTGGATAGGAAAGGCAAATTTATACCTGAAATATATGTCAATTATCAAAAATAGAAACAACAACAAGCGTTGGCAAGAGTGTGGAGGAAAAGGCACACTCATACATTGCTGGTAAGACTGCAAATTGATGCATCCAATCTGGAAAGCAGTATGGAGATTCCTTAGAAAACTTGTAATGGAACCACCATTTGACCCAGCTATCCCACTCCTCGGTCTACACCCAAAGGACTTAAAAATAGCATACTACAGTGACGCAGCCACTTCAATGTTCATAGCAGCACAATTCACAATACCTAATCTGTGGAATCAACCTAGATGCCCTCCAATAGATGAATGGATAAAGAAACTGTGGTATATTACACAATGAAGTATTACTCAGTATTAAAAAAGAATAAAATTTTCTTATGGCATTTGCAGGTAAATGGATGGAGTTGGAGAACATCACGCTAAGCCAAGTAAGCCAATCCCAAAAAACCAAAGGCCGAATGTTCTCTCTGATAAGTGGATGCTGATCCATAATGTGGGAGGGGGCATGGGAAGAATGCAGAAATTTTGGTCAAGGGGGAGGGAAGGGAGGAGATGGGACATGGGGGCAGGAAAGATGGTGGAATGCAATGTACAACAATGCCCTAGGTTCATGTATGACTGCACATATGGTGTAACTCAATATTGTGTACAACCAGAGAAGTGAAAAAGTTGTGGTCCATTTGTGCACAATAAATCAAAATGCATTCTGCTGTCATGTAAACCTAGTTAGAATAAATAAGTTTAAAAATTGCCAAAAAAAAGAAATATATGTCTATTCTGCGAAAAGTAAAATGCTCTAGGGATCTAAAATAGTCAAGTTACACTAAGTGGCTAATTGGTCTCCTTGAGGGATGATACCAAATGAGGGGTTCAGCTTTGTTGCTGGCAGGCTGGACATTCTTATTTGGTTAAAGGAATAAACATACAGATTTAAGAAACTGAGTGAAGCTATGGTAATGCATGCCTATAATTCCAGTAAGGTTGAGACAAGAGGATTACAAATTCAAGGACAGTCTCAGCAATTTAGTGAACCCTGTCTCAATATTTAAAAAAAAAACAAGCTGGGGATGTAGCTCAGTGGTAGAGTGCCTCTGGGTTCAATTAAACCTTAAATAAATTCACACCAAGATCTATCATAATTAAACTTATAAAAACCAAATCCAAAGAAAAAATCCTAAAAAACAGAAACTTTATCCACAGGGAAACACCAATACAAATTACAGAAGATTTTACACTAAAACCTTGGAGGCCAGAAAACAGCAGCATATTTTGCAAGCATTGAATGAAAAGAACTGTCAATTGTGAATTCTACATCTGACAAACTATCCTTCAGAAATAAAGGAAAAATACAGGCAGACTCAGGCAAAGTAAAACTAAAAAATTTGTCATTAACAGATCCAGTCTTTGGGAGGGTGGGGGGCACAGGCATGATACTGGAGACAGAACCCAGGGCTTTACCACTAGGCTACACACCCAGCACCCATCTACCCTTTTAAGACAGGGTTTCCCTAAATTGTCAGGGCTGGTCTTGAACTTGTGATCTGCCTCTATCTCAGCCTGCTGAGTACCTAATCTTTAAAAAATGACTAAGGGAAGTTCTCCAATAAGAAAGGGAATGATAGAAACTTTTTTTAAAAAATAGATTCTTTTTTTTTAATATCTTTATTTTATTTATTTTTTTAATGTGGTGCTGAGGATCGAACTCAGTGCCTCCTGCATACGAGGCAAGTGCTCTACTGCTGAGCCACAATCCCAGCCCCGGAATGATAGAATCTTATAGCATCAGGAAGAAGAATAAAAAAGTACAGAGCAGAGCCCGGCGCGGTGGTGCACGCTTGTAATCCCAGCACTTTGGGAGGCTGAGATAGGAGAATCATGAGTTCAAAGCCAGCCTCAGCAACAGCGAGGCGCTAAGTAACTCAGTGAGATCCTGTCTCTACCTAAAACACAAAATAGGGCTGGGGATGTGGCTCAGTGGTTGAGTATCCCTGAGTTTAATCCCTGGTACCAAAAAAAAAGGAAAGACAGGTTTCCGTTATCCCCGAGAGCTCTGAAGCTGGGATGGCTCACCACTGCCGTCCTATAGGGGGCAAAGGAGTCATCCTCCCTTTTATATTTCCCACATCATAAAGTCATTTGAGCCATGTACAGTGGCTCATGCTTGTAATCCCATCTATTCAGGAGGCTGAGGAAGAAGGTTTCAAGTTGGAGGCCCGCCTGGGCAATTTACTGAGACCTTGTCTCAAAATATAATTTTAAAAAGGCCTGGGACGTAGCTCAGTGGTAGAGCACCCCTGGGTTCAATTCCTAGTACTGAAAAAATATTATGCATATGATTCTATCTTGTCTTTTTTTTCCTTTAGTATTTTTAAGCTCTTTTTCCATGAATGAGTAACAATGTGTATACAAGGACACTCATTTCAAGTTTTTATATAATAGCACTGAAATTCTATGTATAGGAAATGTTAACTATAGATTGGTTAAAATTATTGTATATAAGTCAAGTAATGAACAATACATATATATTTAAACTCATTGGGGTTTTTTTTTTTTTTTGGGCTATATGTTGGATCGTGAGGGTGACAGCTTACCCAGTCTTGGCAAAAAAGAAATTTAAAGATACATAAAGGAAGAAGGCAAGCAGATGGAGATAAAAAATATCACATTCATAATGATAAAATACGAAGATAAAATGGCTTTGGTGCAAAGGCCAAGTAGGCTTACTTGTACTTCCTATCCTCAGTTTCTCCAAGTCTAGAATGGAGGATATTGCATCTGAGTGATAGTTTGCTTCTCTAAAGGAGACAAACTGAACCAATGCTGGCCATTCCTGCTCAGCAGATGCATCAGGCTGAGGCTAGACTTTCCTTAGCTTCTTCCCTTCATCACGCTTCCTTCATACCCTTACAGGTTTCTTTTTTTTTTTTTTTCCCTTACAGGTTTCTTATGCACACTCTCCAATAAGTTGCTTGCACAAGAAGTCAAGTCCCAGTATCACCTTCCACAGACCAAACATCTATGAAATTTTTACAATAAGACATTTTGAAAACATGAAAAAAAGATTATTTTTATTTTGAAAATGAAAATCTCACACGGGTTCCAAAATAAAGCAAACCTAAGGGATATTTGTAGCCTAAAAATTCTGTTTTCTGTATGTAGTACATTAAGGTAAAGTTCGTCATAGGATTCATTCATTTTACCATTGAAGAGTCAGATCGCTCTCTCTCTCTCTTCCCCTTCCTTCCTTCTCCTCTCTCTTCCCTTTCTTCCTTCCTTTCCTTAGCCTCCATAATAGCTGGGATTATAGGCACAGACCCCCCCCCCCCAGTACTGGGGATTGAACCCAGGAGCACTTCACCACTAATCTACATCCCCATCCCTCTTTAATTTTTTTTATATTTATTTTTTAGTTGTAGGTGGACAGAATATCTTCATTTTATTTTATTTATTTATTTTTTTAAAATATTTTTTTAGTTGTAGATGGACACAATGTCTTTATTTTATTGCTTTGTATGTGGTACTGAGGATTGAACCCAGGGCCTCAAGCATGCGAGGCAAGCGCTCTACCGCTGAGCCACAATCCCAGCCCTTCATTTTATTTTTATGTGGTGCTGAGGATCAAACCCAGTGCCTCACGTGTACTAGGTGAGCACGTTACCACTGCACCATAACCTCAGCCTCCCTTTTTAATTTTTATTTCTAGATAGGGTCTCACTCTATGTTGCTTAGGGCCTAAGTTGCTGAGCCTGGCTTTGAATTTGCAATCCTCCTGCCTCAGTCTCCTGAGCTGCTGGGATTACAAATGTGTGCCCCATGCTTGGCTAAAATGATTTCTATATTAAAGCTGGAATGGTCTTGAGTATGCGTGTAGAAGGAGGTAGAGCAGAATCAGAACAAGAAAACAATGGAGTTTAGGGAGCAACATTCTAGAGGAGGTGAGAAAGGATGGAGTTCTATATGTTATGTAGTATACTACAGTAAGGAGAGGTGGAGGGTAGGATTGGCAATTTTGTGGATAAGTCTAGCAGCTGAAGGAAGGTTACAACTAGTAGTCATTAATTTGTACAAAGCAATGTTACTAATTAAATGAAGAGGCCAAAGTGGAAGAAAAGGTCTTCAAGAGAGTGGCAAATGCTGATCAAAGTAAGTGGATGCCAAGGCATGACTAAATTGAATATAGAAACTGCATCTGTGAAGCTAAGAAATGATGACTTAATTATGGAGGCTGGGAATATAACTTAGTGATACAGCACCCCTCTAGCATGTGTGAGGCCCTGGACTCAATCCCCAGTACTGCAAAACAAAAACAACAACCACCACCACCACCTATGGTAGGAGGTGTCCTACTGGGAGTGGGGGTG
>PVHX01018006.1:0-38348 GCA_004024805.1 Geosciurus inauris
ACCATTTGTTGAAAAGGCTATCTTTGCTCCAATGAATGTTTTTGGCTCCTTTGTCTAGTATGAGATAGTTGTATTTATGTGCATTACTCTCTGTGTCTTCTATTCTATACCATTGGTCTATCTGCCTATTTTGGTGCCAGTACCATGCCGTTTTTGTTACTATTGCTTTGTAGTAAAGTTTAAGGTCTGGTATTGTAATATGTCCTATTATCTGGGTTTTAGTCAGCTTCCAGATATATCTGCAGTTGTTATTGGTTTCAACACAGCTTTCTTTATTCTCAGTCCAGATACTTTTATTTTGTAATAATTTTATTTTGTTATCTCCATTATTCACATTATTATTATCTTATTATTCTCCTTATGCAATAACATATTAATAATGATACCCAATGTCAACAGACCATTGTGAAGTTTTATTTAAGAACCAAATAGACATCAGGTTTCAGAGGAGGAAGCACAGAGGTAGAATCAAAAAAATATTAGGTTCCTAACTGGTCCTCTCTTAGAAATTGAGAGAGAGAAAAAGAGAATTTCAATAAAGATGGAAGAAGCTAATGGAGAGGAGGAAATTTATAAAGGAGAGAAAAGAGAGAAAGAATATAGATCCCAGAGAGAGAAGGATGAAAAGAGAATTACAGGAGGAATTACAGGAGGTACTCTTGGAAAACTAGGCTTGCACTGAAGTAACACCTTGAAACAGAAATCAACCAGTAAGTTATGTGGAGAATTTTCATGTATGAAGGAGAAATATATACAAAGATGTGTTAGGTCAGTACTTCTCCTATTAAAGAGTTGAATTAATATAATTTTTAAAATGATATACAAAATACAAACCAGAATTTTGCTTTTTTTTGGAGCGGGGGTACCGGGAATTGAACTCAGGGGCAAGCAACTGCTGAGCCTCATCCCTAGTTCTATATTGTATTTTATTTCGCATCTTACTGAGTTACTTAGTGCCTCACTTTTGTTTAGTCTGGCTTTGAATTTGCGATCTTCCAGCTTCAGCTTCCCGAGCCTCTGGAATTTCAGGGAAGCACCACTGTGCCCGGCCAAACCAGAATTTTTAATATCAAATACACAGACATAAAATTACTCTGCCAGATAGATGTTTCTGAACATTCATATTCAAGTTCTGCACTTCATTGAGTGTTGGTAATAAACAATATGTAAATCCCACCAGTCTATGGACCATACTTAGAGTAGTTCTTGTTTATTATTCTCATCTCAAACTGAAAATAAACATAAATAGAAGAGGATTTGGGTATACAATTTGGAATCACTTATACTAGTAGAAAATGAAAACAAATTTAACACAAACCATTAATGATAAGACTGTGCAATCTGCAGATAACTACCATTTTAAAAAGAGGGAAGACAATTGTTGAGAGATGTCAAATTTAAAGGTGACAATGTTTGATAATAGTTTTTCAAAATGCTGTCTTGCCCCAGTTTCAAGGTTCTGAACTAGAGGTTGGTCATTAGCTACCTCTTAAGTAGCTAATGAAGTCCATAACCCCAACTACCTCTATTTTCAGGTTTTTATGCTCCATTTGCTCCTCAATACAACTGTCCTAATCACCTTAACATCCTAGTTATCTGCTAACTAGGGCCAGCCCCTCTTCTCTGGAGCCCACTGAAATTATCAAGTTAGCTAATCTTATACCTGCTTATCTTTTTTTAAAAATATTTTTTGGTTATGCATGGGCACAATGTCTTGTCTTTATTTTGTTTATTTATTTTTATGTGGAGCTGAGGAGCGAACCCAGTGCCTCACATGTGCGAGGCAAGCACTCTGCCACTGAGCCACAACCTTAGGCCCATATCTGCTTATCTTGCTTCATCTTTTCATTCCTGCAGAAGCCTCAGTCTGTCTCAGTCTGTCACTGATCCAGGTGCTTTCCCTGATGGTCCTGTTTGGCCTGCTGTATTTTATCCAAGGAACTGTAAGTAAAATGAAACTGCAAAATACTTCTTGTTTTAATTTCTAGATCTGCTACTACTATTCACACAATGACCTCATTAACACTGGGCCCAATATCTACTAAAGGGGAACATACATGTAAATCACACAGAAATGTGAAGTCAAAACACCAATAATGTAATTAATCTTAAAAGCCACTTAACCTACGGGCATTAGTGAATGGAAGGAGGCAGAGGAGGCCTTTTTACCTTGGTGTTGGTAATGTTGATTTTTGATCTGCTTATTATATACATGTGTTAAATTTGGGAATGTTTGTTGAATTGAATATTTGTATGTGAATTTTTTGTATTTATTTTTATATTTAACAATTAGATAAGAAATTATCATTAAAATAATTTTAATTAGAAATTTTCAAGAGTATGCATGAGTGTAAAACTTAAGTGTGGGTTAAATAATTATTGAAACAAAATATTTTATTGCAAAAAATAAACTCATATATTTTGAACCTTAATAAATCATCAAACTGAAACCATAATGGAATATAACAATTCTTAGAATGGTGATGTTAATCCTGTTTCCAAATGTGTAAAATGAAAATAAAGTAATATTTTTAGGAATGTGTAGTTTTAAATGCTTATTTTAAAAAGGTGATAGCAGAAACCAAATAAGTCAATTTTCCTCAAGATAGTAGAAAACATGCAATTAAATAATGAAGAAAAACTGCAAATGGACATATATATTAATAAATGACTCAATACAGTAAGAAAGTATAATATAAACATTTATATACATTATATGAAACAAAAAGCAGTAAAAATGGACAGAATTAAAAGGAATGATATACAATTTTACAATATTTGTTGGAAACTTCAAAATTAATATTTATACACATTCTCAATATTAGATAAACAAGCAGGCAGAATATAAGGAAATAGAAGTCATAATACAATAAAACAAATGAATGTAACATGCACATGCAGAAAACTACTAAATAACAATAGCATTTGCATTTTTCTCACATACAAATAGAACATACTCCCTTGTGAGTAATTCTTTGATTCATTGGTTACCTAAGAGAGTGTTGTTGAATTTCCACTATTTTATGAATGTTGTAGTTTCATTCTATTATTGATTTATAATTTCATTGTGCTGTGGTCAGAGAAGATGATTTATAATTTTATCTCTTTAAGTCCATTGAGACTTATCTATGTCTTAAGAATGGAAATTACAAAAGACTTAGAGATGAATAAAAATGAAAACACAGCATATAAAAATTAGGAATACAGCAAAGCTGGGCTAAAGCCAATACTTACATTAAAAAAGGAAGATTTCAAAACAAAAGCAATTTAACTTTACAGTGTACCAAAGTAGTGAAAGAGCAAATGAAATCTAATGCTAACAGAAAGAACAAAATAGTAGTGATTAGTGCAGAGATAAATAAAAATAGAGAATATAAAGATAGAAGAGTTAGTAAAACCAAAGTTTGGTGCTTTGAAAAGCTTGACAAGAAATGTCAAACCTTTACCTAGATGGACAAAGAAAAAAGAATGAAGGCTCAAATTATAAGAAATCAGAAATGACAGTGGAAACAATACTACTGATTCTACAGAAATAAAAGTTTTACAAGAGTTTACAATGAGCAATTGCATGTAAACAAATTTGATAAAGTAGAGGAAATGGGCATATAATTGGAAATATAAAACATTCCAAGACTAAGTCATGAAGAAACAGAAACTGAATAGACCTAAAACTAGCAAGGAGATTGAATCAGTAATCAAAAATCTCTTAACAAAGAAAATCCCTGGACCTGATGGCTTCACTTGAGAATTCTCTCAAGCATTTAAAAAACTTATGCCAATATTTGTGACACTTCAAAAAAAATTAAGAAGAGAGAATGTTACCTAATTCATTTAATGAGGCCAAAATTTTCTGATTTCAAAGTCATATAAATGGTACAAAAAATAAAAATATAAATCAAAATACCTTATGAATATGAAAAAATCTTAAACATAATGTTAGTAAACTACAGTCATCAGAATATTACAAGGATTATTCACCATGGCAATGTTGAGTTTATTCCTGGAAACAATGCATGTTCATCAACAGATCAATAGATAAGTGATTCTGGTATATACTAAAAATAAAATATTGTTTAGTCTCAAAAGGAGAGTAAGGGCATGCACAAGGCCCTGGGTTCTCATCCCCAGCATTACAAAAAAAAAAAAAAATAGAGAGAGTAAACTCTGACATGCTACAGTAAGAATGAATCTTGATGCTATCATAAGTGAAGTAAGCCAGTCACACACACACACACACACACACACACACACACACACAAAATGCAATTATTGCATGATTTTATTTAGTCGAAATTATTTAGTAGTCGAAATTATATAGAAATTAGAATGGTGATTTTTAGCACTTGAGGAAGGGGAAAATGGAGAATTATTTAATGAGTGCTATAGTATGAATGCTGATATTTCCTCAAAATTTATATGTAGAAAACTAATAACCAGTGTGGGGATATTAAGAGTCTGGGCCTTTGGGATTTGACTAGGTCATAATGGCAAAGCCCTCTTGAATGGGATTAGTATCCCTGTAAAAGGTGACCAGAAAGCTTCCTTGTCTCTTCCATCATATGGGAACATAGAAGGTACCATGTATGAACCAGAAAGAAGGCAATAACAAGACAATGAATCTCCTGGCTCCTTGATCTAGCACGTCCCAGCCTAAGAACTGTAAGGAATGATTTTGTATTTATAAATCACCAATTTCATGGTATTTTTTAATGTAAGCCTTTATGAATTCAGACAATGGGTATAGAGGGTCAGTTTTGCAAGGTAATAATTCTAGGGATGGATGGTGGTGAGGGCTGCACAATAATATAAATGTACCTAATACCTCTGATCTATATCTTAAAATGGTTGTTAGTATATTTTACATGTGTTTTGCTATAATAAAAAATGCCAAAAGATGAAAATTAAAAGTCAGGTTGAAAAAAATTGGGATGATGGGTGTTAAAAAATGTGTAAAGAAATACAATTGAAGTGATCAAACAAAACCAGAAGCTGTTTCTCAGTAAAGTTGTTTTTTACATAGAAAAATAGACAAGTCTACTAAGTAGAAGAAATAATAATATTTAGGACAAACAGGCATTTACAAAATAAGGATCAAGGTGAATATCACTGAGGCAAGAATCTAGTGCTTTCTATATTTATTTCTTATTGTTTCTTGCTAGAAAAATTCATTGTGAACTTTATCCTATTTGGTGAAAAGTAACAGATATTTCAAGACAGCTAATGATTATCACTGAAGTGGAAGTTCCTTGAGCTTTTGTTATGCCTTCATTAAAATAAAAATCTTTAGTCTAGTATATATAAAAAATTCCATAATTATTTGTTGTTATCATTGAATATACCACAAATTATCACAGAAGTTCATTAATCAACCAGTCATTGAAGTTCAAATATATGTTAAGACTAGGTCCTAATTAGAATTTTGTTTTTGTGGATCTTTATAACATATTGATTTATATTTGGGCACTGTGACATTGACTTCATTAATTCATTCATGCTATAATATTTTTCTTTGCTAAACTCTTTATTATTTTATAGTCAAATTTGTTTTAACTGTTATATAAAAACATAAAAATTATACATAGTAAATGGATACTGTGACATTTGTATATATACATACATATATATATTACTTTGTGTAACATTTAAATCAGTTGAAACATTTCTCTCTCCTAAAATATTTATTATTTCTTTACAATGAAATTTCAAAATCTTTTCTTGCAGCTTCTTGAAATGTGCAGTACATGAAACAGAACTTTAAATTGAGAAAAGGGTGAAACATTTCTGATCAAAGGCCATATTCTCTCCTTGATTTGTGGATCATTTTAATCTTCATTTTTGAAAAGACTTCAGAAATCAAGCAGTTAAGCAAGGGAGGGGATGATATAATATGAATACATATGTAGTATGAATATGATGTAATATAAATACATATGATGTAATATGCCACAGAGAGTAAGATATAAAAAAGGAATATTTGGATCAAGCCTCTAGACATACCTTTCACTTTATAGTAACCCTGTGGAATAAAGAAACATATTGAATAACATCATATTTTTGCCAGCAGCAAAACCCAGGCTGTAGAGAGCAACATAGTGAAGGACCTAATAACTTTGACCAAAAAGAAATATGAGGAGAAAGTAGAATTGGCAGGGATATTTATACTTAAAAAGATATTAAATATGAGTTGATAATTTTTAAGATGAGTGACGGATACATGTGGTTCCACTATACTAATGTCTCTGTATAGAAGTACATTTGAAAATTTTGTGTAGAAAAATTACAGAAACGTAAGTAAAGTAGGAGTCATTTATTCAGAATTTGTGCTAAAGCACTTGACAAACCAACTTTTCTATGCTATATCATTAAAATATTTTGTAAATTAAGTATTTTTGTTCCCAGTTTAAAAATAAAACTCCATTTCAAATCATTAAAATATATTGTCTGTGGTCAAAGCTAATAAGAGGATTAAGCCTGTTAGGATGTTTGAGTAGAGATGGTGCTTGCAGGGGGCAAAGACTTGTAGGCTGAGAGCAATTATCAGTAATTGCCTCCAAGAGAGGGTCCTCAGGGGAAGGGCTTTTTATGGGTTTGTAAAGATTGGCAGGGGTTAGCAGGTGCTGTGAGGAACAGGATGTTCTGCAGATTCTTGGGGTGCTTCTAGAAGGACACTTGCAGCAGCTTCTCTAGGATGTGTGTTTTGTGCTCACCAATCACTGGGATCTTGATGCCCAACTTCATTTTTTGCAGGTACTGCTTTACCTTTCCATAATTTTCTACTTACCAAGGACTCAAAGACAAGATTGTCACAGAAGAGAATTAGCTTTGTTCTATCAATTCCTCCTCTTATTATTTTGGAATTATTCTTAACTGAGAAGATAGGCAAAGATCCATCTCCTGTAGCTGCTTCCTGCTTACCTGGTACACAGAGCTACCCCTAAAACTGGTAAGAGGGCAAAGGAGGTGGAGGGAGGGGTTCATAGGGAATTGTCCTAAATATCATATCAGAAACAACTTATCTATCTCTGAGAGCATCTCCCAGAGTTTGAATGTGAGTTTGGATGAAGGAGATTAAGAAGAGGAGACAAGATCCAAAGATTAAGACAGAGGCAATTACTTCTGGGGGCGGGGTCTATGAAAGGTCATAATAAAGTTTCCAGGAGAACCCATTAGCTTCCAGTTTTATAATTTTCTTGTTTACTTCTGGCCTTTTTGATAGTGCTATCAAGATTGTGTGGAACCTGGTCTAACTCATTTACATAAAAGCAGCACTCTTGTAATAGGGCACATCCCCACCTCCAGCTGTTACTAGGTTTAAGGAATGCAGGTTTTGAAGGACTGTCCTGACAAAGAATTGATCTGTCTTTAGTTTGCTTGGAGGGTAGAAGCTTGTCAACAACTTGTTGATATAAAGAGAAAGTGTTCCATGTTTGGATTGAGTAAGCCACCCCTCCTGTTCCTAGCACAATTCCTGTTTGAAGATCAAGAAGGATGAGAATTGATGTTGGTTCAGCTTTGCGGTTTCAAGATCAGGGCCTTATGTTTGGCTGGTTACAGTTTGTGATGAGGGTAGAGGGATTAGGGAATTAGAGAAATATAAAACAAGGATTAGAGAGAAGAAGGTGCAGTGTCTCTTCCAGGTGGGAGAAAGCAGAGGAAGGCCGGGTTCCCACAGAGAGGGTATGTGGGAGTTAGAGTCAAGGCAGCGTGACATGTCACATTGGCCTATTTGGGACTGAGTGGGGGAGGAGAGGGTACAGGTTCCTCCAACCATAGATGCTGCCAGTGGACCTGATAAAGTGTTTTTAGAGTAACTTTTCTTTATATATTAACACTTAATTTCAGAAGACTTTATTTGAGACATACATTTCTAATGTAAACAGGAATTGCCACCAGAGATCAATTTTCTACTTTTTCTCCATCCATACCACAATACTTAAAGAAGTACTTACTCAAATACATATTTAGTCTTAAAATCCAATGTAAATATTGAGAATGAGTGGGAGAGTCATTTGGCCTTGTTTAGCATATTTTTCTATGCTCAGAGAGCAGTGACTTTATGCTTTTTATATATTCATAAGCATGTGTAGAGACAGTGATAAGATGAGGATTAGGCTTTAAAAATAATGACACAGAATAATGTTTCTTGAGACCCTAGAAATAAAGGAATATGACTAGTCTCAATGCATAAACAAAGGCACTAACCCACACATATGCTTTTATTAATTCATTCATTCATTTAGTTTAGTATGTTTGAGTAATAGATGAGTTTCTGTTTTTCCACTTGGTTAATCAGAATGTGTTGCTTTTCCCAAATATTTGTGACTTTGAGCTAGGAGGATACAAATAAAATAAGCATCTTAAACATTCCAGTGTCATACTCCTATTCATAGTATGAGAAACATAATTTCTTTTATAATTTTGACCATACTTCTTCGAAGGAATTCTGAAGAAAAAGGGTTGAATAATTAACACCGAAAACTAATTCTTTTAGCAAAGCTTATTTCACAGTTTTGCTTCAGTGTTCACCAGCTGTAGAGAAGGCAATTCAAACTCCCTAAATTAATCCCAGCTGCAGTGCTTGCAACACAATTAACACATTTAAAAGTGATAAATATATGTTAAAAAAACAACAATTTGGGGTCGATTTAAAATGAGCTATCAGAAAGTTGGAGATTGCCTAAATCCTATTCATTTCTTGTTTGCTAATTGTAAATTTCAATAATCAATTTGGAATTGAGGAGAGGTTTAAAATTAATAAATTTTAGTACTGTTCTCAAATATATATGTTCTCTTTAAACTCAAAATGAAAGTTATGGTTAGAGAAGTGTTCCATATATTTAGATAAAATGAAATACTGATACTGGCTTATTAATTTAGACATTTCAAGAAAAGAGAAAATAATTATGTTGCTATCAAGGTGATACTTCTTGGACAAATAGTTAAAAATAGTACATGTGGCTCTAAGTTAGTTTCTCAGTTATCCATACATCATGATTTCCATGCCAGATAACATTTAATGTATGCAATAGAAGAAAATCACTAAGATTATGGAAACAGTGATTTGATAATCTATATACATGGAAATGGTCTGGGGACTTCCCTCTGTCATTTTTCACCTCAATCCCATGTCTCCAGAATCCAAATTTGGAAATGTGCCCAGCTTGACTGAGAGAGTATTTACCAAAAATTAATTTGCTCCCCTAGGGGCTTCCAAGATTTTAGTTGAGAAATAGATTGCACCTTTCCTTTGATAAATGAGTGGCAGGTATATTGTACACTTTACATCCTCCTCTTTGTGTTCATTTTGTCATTTGATTATCACAATAATTACTTGAGTATTATTATGTCTTTTTATACTTGAGGAAAGTCGATCTCACCATAAATAATGATTTTCGAAGTTAAATAAGCAGACAAGCATACTTTAATGGAAAACAACATACTATACTATAATTTTACTCCAATGGTAAAGTGTTTCTGTTTCTAAAATTTTAAACTATCACTTAATATGCAATGCTTTATTTTGTTTTCATAAATTAAATGTAAGATATAAAGTATAATATCACCTTTATTTGAGATAATTTAGCACCTTCATTTTTAGTAGTGGCTATTCATATTAATAGGCTTGAATCAGAGATTTGGAAGACACAATAGCTGTCAGACTTGATGATAAATTAAACAGAAGTCAACAGAAGATAGTACATCAGCATGATCCTTTAAAATGGGAATTTACAGGTGTCTGAAAAAAATGTAGATCTGCCACTGGTAACAAGAACAAACTTATAACAAGAAATAATGTTTTTTTAAAAACAATGTTATTGTATTTTTTATACCTTTATTTTATTTATTTATATGTGGTGCTGAGGATCAAACCCAGTGCCTCACACAAGCTAGGCAAGCACTCTACCATTGAGCCAGAGCCCCAGCCCAGAAATAATGTTTTAAATTTCAACATATGAAGTTTTAGATTTGAAATGATTGCTAAAGTAAATATTAATAAAATGAATGCTTGGCACTGAATAAGTGAAATAAAATTATAATTATTAAAGCACATAACTACATATGTGTTTTGGGAGATAAATTAAGGAGATATAGTAGGGGCCATTTACTGTTAAACCTAGAAAAAAACAAAATAATTCTGGAAGTTTATAGGAATTAACTAGATTCCCAAAGATGAAGGAATATGATAGAAAATTAAACCTTATCAAAAAAGAGAAAATTATATTAAATTTGAAATATGAAAAGAAAAATAATAAATGGAATTTTCTAAATTTGATAAAAAATAAAAGAACATACTATTACATCTTTATAGTGATGCATAGTAGGTACTTTGTTTACAGAATTTTTTATGCTTCTATACTCTCAAAAAGTAGGTGCTACTATTTAAAATTTCCTCTAGTCAGATAAGGTAATAAATGGCTTACCCATGAACATATATAGATGAATTGTGGAGCTAAGACTCAAACTCATAATTCAAAGTTTATTTGTTTCTTATATAACATTCCAAATATCAAATTCATTTAGGAAAAAAACAGAAACACTAGGAAATAAAGCTATTGTTATGAAAATAAAATAAAAATGTATATAAAATTAACAAAGGTATATTTTGCATGAATTTTTTCCTCCTTGTTTTCCAATACATTGTTTACAATTGTTTCACTTCTTTCTCTAGGTATCCCATCTCTTATTAGAATATCACATTTTTTCAGCATCTACTTCTGCTTTATTTGTACTGAGGATTTCACCAAGAATGTTAATTTCCATTCACTTACTACCTACTAGTACCTTTTTCAAGTATGTAATCTTGGGAATTTTAAACTTAATGTATTGAAATCAGAAACCTTTTAATATAAATTGTATTAATATTTCAGCAAATAGTACCATTATTCACCCAGACATTAAAGCTAGAAATATTGAGCCATTAGCTTATCCCTTCATTTTCTACATCATATTATTCCTTATCATTCAGTTAAAGAAATCATGCATGTGTCCTTTGTCTGCACCTACAGAATGGCTTATTTTACCTTCTCAAACATTTTCAGACAAATGATTGCAATGGGCAACTAGCTATTTTTCTTACCTCTAAGTGTTAAACCTTCCATTTTTCCTGCCTACAAAAATATGTATACAATAGAATATACAATAGAACAACAGCCTAGGAAACTTTAGTTACTCTCTATAATTACAAAACTTTCCATTTTCTAATTATGGTGTGCATATCCCAGTGCTTCATGAAAATGCTTTAAATGGAATTATGGTACCTATGAAGAAAATGTGCTACTAAAGCCTCAAATTGCCATTCTAATTTGTGACAGTTATCCATAATGTCAATTTTACTATTCCAATAAGAAACCTCAAGCAAAGTTTCCTAATCCTTCTTAATTCATTGTGACACTAGTGTCTCAGAAATTTTTCATATCAATTCTGGGCAAAAGAAAGATGATGGAGAACCCTAATCCACAATATTACATTTATTAAGTAGACAGGTAAAAACAATTTATTCAGTCTCTGGACTTATTTTCTTTTTTAAGAAGTGCTAGTTCTTAACTATATGATTGTGTATGCTTATGTTATATAGGATAAAATATAGTCACACTAGAAGTCTTAATACTGAAATAAGAAAACAAAAGGAACTAAAAATTATACATATTAAGAAGGGAAAAGTAAAGCTTTCATTCTGTTCCTACAGAAAATCTGAAAACATCAACACTACCAAACATCCTCTTGGAGCTAGTAAGTTATCGTAGGAAGGTTGTAGGATAAAAGGTTAAAGTATAAAAGTCAATTTCTTTTCTATATTCTAGCAACAAACAACTAAAATTTGAAATTCAAAACACATTACTGTTTATATTAGCAGCCCTCAAAGTGAAATATTTATGTATAAATCCACAAAATATGTACAAGATCTAGATGAGGAAAATTGTAAAACTCAGATGAAAGATATCAGATACCTAATAAATGGAGAGATAGTCCATGTTCCTGGATAAGGAGACTAAATACCATCAATATATCAGTTCTTCCCAATTTGGTGTACAAATTCAATTTAATCTCAACTGAAATCCCATAAAATTATTCTGTAGATATTGATTTTAAAGTCAATATGAAAATGCAAACAATCCAGAATAGACAATACAATACTGAAGTAATAAAAATTTTGATGATTTACGGTAGCAATTTTGGGATTATACATTATAATAATCAGGAAAGTGTGATACTAGAAAGATGATAAACAGACAATGGAAACAAAATTAAGAATCCATAAATAGGCTCACGTAAGTATTATCAA
Source organism: Geosciurus inauris (assembly GCA_004024805.1). Taxonomy (NCBI): domain Eukaryota; kingdom Metazoa; phylum Chordata; class Mammalia; order Rodentia; family Sciuridae; genus Geosciurus; species Geosciurus inauris. The sequence continues at coordinate 12,284 of PVHX01018006.1, forward strand.
TTGACATTTGACAAAGTAACAACTACAATGGAGAAAAGAATGTAGGAACAATAGAATATCCACATTGAATAAAGAGGAATCCAGATATATTACACTTTTCACAAAAATAAACTCAAAATAGATTATAGACATAAATGTTAAATGGAAAATTACAAAACTCTTAGAGTTTATAGAGAAAAAATCTCAATAAACTTGGGTATGAGCATGACATTTTAAAAAGGAATACTAAAGGTATGATATATGAAGAAAAGATTTATTAGCAGTGCTTCTTTTAAATAAAATTTCTGCTCTGTAAAAGACACTGTCAAGCAAATGAAATATGAAGCTACAAAATTTGAGAAAGTATTTGCAGAAGACATGTCTGATAAAGGCCTATTAGGCAAAGTATACAAAGAATACTTAAAACTCAACACTAACAAATGAAAACACATGGAACAAAATAGCTAAAATATTTGAACAGATGTACATTCTAAAAAAAACCTGCAAACAAATATTTAAAATATTTAGAGCAACTTAATCATAACTGTCAAAACTTAGAAGAAACCAAGATATCTTGGTAGGTGATTGAATCAACTGTATTATATGTGAACAATGGGATATTTTTCAATACTAAAATAAAATGAGCTCTCCAGCAATGCAAAACAATGTAGGAAATAAATACATGTTATTAAGTGAAAGAAGTCACAGTGTAAAGGCTATACAACACGTAATTACAAATAAACAATATTCTGGAAAAGGCCAAATTATGAAGACAGTAAAAAGGTCAGTAGTTTCCAGGGTTTGGAGGAGGAGTGATAAATGGCTAAAACAGAAATTTTTAGGCCCAGTGCAATAACTAAGTACACTGTAATAATGGATATGGGTCACTATTCATGTTTATAAATGTATAGAATGTACAAAGCTAAGAGTGAGTCCAAATGTAAGCTATGGTATTAGGTGATAGGTTCATTGATTACATTTGTAGCAAGTGGACTATTCTGGTGTGAGATGTCAGTAATGAAATAGCATATTAAGGTCAAAGGGCTGATCTGATGGGAACTCCCTGCATTTTGCATTCAAAATTACCCAAAATAAACAAACTAAATAAATAAATAAATAAATAAATTGTATTACAAAGGAAATTTAAAATATTTTTAGAAGTGATATAGTGTTATGTTTTTATACAGCAATAGATGACATGATCATATAATAGTCTTTTACTCATCAAAATGTTGAAGTAGCAATAATAAAGGTAAATATCTTAAGAAATCTATAGCTGTTGTGACATAAAAGATCTGTTTATTTTTTGTCAAAAATCACACTATTGTCTGCTAACACTGTTGTCTACTTCTATAATTGTAGAAGTTGTTGAAAATAAACATATAATTGTTTTTTTTTCTTCTAGTCAGGTTCTCAGACACTCAGAATGTTACACAAAATTGTGAAATTAAGGTAAAAAACTTGACTTAGAACTTCTTAGAAGGCAAAGGCCAGTTCTCTTGCGCAAACAGCATTAACAAAGTGATAGCTGAGCGTGTATCCAGTGTATCCGGATGTATTGTTTCTGAGTCCATGTTCTTTGCAAGTTGCTTTAATATATTGTCTCCATTCTGACTTTGTTCAAGAGGAAGTCCATGCCACAGTGAAGTCCTGCCTCTAGGAATGTCTTCCTGTACAACATACATGCAAAATAAACAGACTACCAATCACTTAAAAAAAATAGGTTTTTATAGTGTTATGTCTTAAATAATTACAGTCTTTCATCATTTATTCTCAATCTCAAGACAACATTTATTGTTATACATCTAAGAATAAATTTAACATGAATTTAGAAACCTAAATTCTTAAAAAAAAGATATTACTAGTTTCTTGTATGTTATGTTGCTTTGTTGGATTACAGAAGAGAGAAACACTGGCAAGGCTGTTTTATGTCTAATTTAAGATTTGATTCTCTTGTACAAAGGAGCATGATTGGGATATGTGTGGAATTGCTAGTAAAAGGCAAGAGAAGGGACTTGGAGTTCAAGGTCCATTTCCAATAATGCAATCTGAACTATTATCCAAGGCCAACGTCCGTAGAGAGAGCTATTCAGATCAGTTCTGCATTATAAAAGTTGCTGTGCTAAGGATGAAGCTTTTTGGTTTTTGTTTTTTTTTTTTTTTTCCTCTTCCATTCCAGGAACTTTATTTCTAAGGGAGATTTCAATTGCTTTATGTAGAACTTCAATAAATCTGGGCCAACAACCAAACTGCCAGAGGGAACTATAAAGCTGAATGAGATCTAAAAAAGATTTAGTATTAGTCAATGTGTGGAGAGAAATTTATTCAACCATTAAAGATTATATTTCCCAACAAAAAAGAAAAAGAAAATAAAGAATGACGTAGGAGTGAGTCTTATATCAACAGTTTGCCGATGAGATCTGGAGGTGGTTAATTCAGTGGCGGTCTACAGCATTGCCCTATCACCATGTCCATCTCTCAACATCAGCGATCATCACAGACAGATTGAGCGGCACACATTCTGTGGAATGCATCATCCCTAAAAGTTCACTCAGGAAAGCAATTCCCACCAGGTTTAACCTGTGAATTATGTCTGCAAAAATACAGTTAAAACTCTTTCCCATTTCTAAGCTGATGCCTAGCTGTGCCCATCTTACTCTAAAACTGAATTGGTTATCTGTGAAGCTTGAGGGAAAGTTAATGTCAAATAATATTGAAAATACTAATGAGTACATTTCTACAAGATTCTTTTGATTGTCTTAAGATTAACTGCATGGGACACTTATTTGAATTTCCTTTTCTGTTCTAAGTATATGGGGTTTTTGTGAAGTTGTAGAAATATTACCTTCCGTGTATTGAAACTTTGTGACTATTGATGTCACATAAAGCCAATCATATTATATTCAATGATCATTTAGTGAAATGGAATATAATGGAGAAACAGTTTCCTTAGACATCCTTATTTTTGCCAGTAAACTTGTAATTTACATCATATACCACTCAACATATTAACCTATAATTTATGATCATATACCACTCAATATGTTAACCTTTAAATATTGTGTTTGATATGACTAAATTAAAAGGGTCACAATTTGTGGTTGTAGTAGGATATAATCATATAAGTGATTGCTTTAGATAAAAGAATATGCACACACATACACACAGTAGTTTGCGGATGAGATCTTATATTGTTACACCTTCCAAATACATTTGATTATAATGCAGTTGTCCATTTTTTCCTGAAAATAAGTAAAAATTAATACAATAATGAATATAAGAAAACATCTGCATAAAACATGGGTTGTTCTACCTTTAATTATCCACTTGAACTTACAGTTTATGAAATCTCACTTGATATTGACTAGACCTAAGTGCAAATGTACTGAGTCTTTCATTTGTAAATGGATCCCGTATCACCAGAGAAGCTGACTGTTGTAACTTCTACCATTTACAGAAGCCAGAAATGTGACCTCAGAGAGTGATACTTTTAACTGATGCTTTTTAATGAAAGGAAAAACAATTTAAGTTAGCTATTGCAGCTTATTAGAAAAAACAATTAAATGTATTTTCTCATTGTCTGTTTAATCAATAGGGAAAATGAACATTTAATATTTTAGATATCTCTTCAATAAGGTAATTGAATAAATGTGAAATATTTGACAATCCCCAAAAGAATGAGGTGGTAGTATGATTAATAGTAAAATTACTAAATTCTGTAGTTTAAGAAATTTCTGTTTGTAAAAATGTAATAAAAGAAAATTATGACAAGCCGGGCGCGGTGGCTCAAGCCTGTAATCCCAGCACTTAGGGAGGCTGAGATAGGAGAATCGTGAGTTCAAAGCCAGCCTCAGAAACGGCGAGGTGCTAAGCAACTCAGTAAGACCCTGTCTCTACATAAACCACAAAATAGGGCTGGGGATGTGGCTCAGTGATTAAGTGACCCTGAGTTCAATCTGCAGTACCAAAAAAAAAAAAAAAAGAAGAAGAAGATTATGACAGAGCCAATAGTATCCATTGCCAATTTTTTTGGTTCCATATTAATTTACCTATCAATACAGTACACTTTATCTAGGAAAGCAGTGATTAAAAAGTATTGACTATCAGATAAACCTAATCAGATAAATACATTATAAATTTCACTGATATTTATATATACTACAAGACAGACCAAGGAACCTGTGGCTAAGGTATAATATAAACTTCCATGAAAGAGTAACTTTAAAAAGACATAGCCCTTTCACTCTGTCATGTAAATGATTCTAATTTTTCCAACTCTTGACTTGCATTTCTCAAAGAAACTTTAGATCTCAATCATAGTGTAAAATTTTCCAAAATTATAGATATGTACCGAAGTCTCTCTTTACTATTGCTTTCAACAGTGTCAAACTCTTTCCAAACTTTAAGATTACAAGATCCTAATTTTTATTTTTTCCTCATTCATTTAACCACAGTAATTCTTCCCTCATATTGTTTGCTTCAACTGTTGTTTTCTAGTTCTTTGTCTTCACTCTAATTTTCAAGGTATCGATCATAAAAGTTCAGAACTACACCTTACTGCTGAGCTGAGAAGTGGGAGAAGCTGGAAAGGTTACATCCAAGACAGAGATGTCTTTGGACATAAATAAAGCCCAGGATCAAATTGTGGAATGTGAGGCAATAATGAATATTATTATTCCTCATATTAATAACTTTTACTACTGTTACCTATGTATCAGAATATATGAATATGCTAGCTAATTAGTTCTCTTGAGAAAATTATTTTCTGTTCTTTAGCTGAGAAAAAAATCAAGTTTCTGAAATTACACATTTGGAATAATGTCAAATTCTGGATGCCTCCTATGGTTACCATTTGATATTTCCTCAGTGGACAATAAACTTGTATGACCATCTTTCCATCAAACAACAGTAGAAATCTGTTTATAGTTATAAATACCAAACATTCTTTTTATTCATATTTTATTTTTTCCTAAGATATTAACTGATTACCCATCTGTGTGAATATATATTATCACAGTTTGGATTAATCAATTAACAAAAAAATAGAACACTTCAAAACTCATAAAGAAAATACACATAGTTGATACAAACTAGCAAATAATTTTAGTCAGATATAACTCTTCCTTTTATTGAAATAGTTAACGTTTATATTAGCCTTGGTTATGCACTATGGAGATTGTTTTACAATGTGCTTTGTATGAATGGGCGTGTGTATGCATGTGTGATCCCGTTCGGTGAATGAGAAAGTACATAAGGTCAAGCATTAAGTTTAAATCACTTGGTATTCTCCCTTACAGTATACCAGAGTGCCTTAAAATTGAGTTGCTATTAGCACTTTTTGAAATAACTCAGAATTATTTAAATGATTCACAATATTCAACTGTACCCAATACTTTAAAAGACAGACATGAAGTAAGCAAAACAGTATGAGAATGTGTATTCACAAAGAACTCTAAAATATGCATAGTTTTCTATTAACTTTCTCAACACACACTTATTGATTATATTGACTAAATAACTATAGAAAGTAATATTTTTTAGCTGGTCATGGTGACACATGCTCATAATCCTAGTGGCTCAGGAGGCTGAGGCAGGAGGATTGCAAGTTTAAGACAGCCTCAGCAATTTATCAAGGCGCTAAGCAACTTAGCAAGACCCTATCTCAAAATTAAAAAATAAAATAAAAAATAGGACTGGGGATATGGCTCAGTGGTTAAGTGCCCCTGGGTTCAATCCCCAGGACACCCCAAAATTGTTTTCTAATATTTTTTGTAATATAACCTTATTTCTGATTATAGGAATAACTTAAAAGGATCATTCCTTATTCTCCTCATGACTTTGGGTATAGTTTTACTACACTAGGGGGAAATCCTATCTTCATTTAATAAATGAAACAGAACTTTTCACATATATCTTTAAAAACAATATCAGAATGAATAACCAATAGAATGATAACTAGGTAAAGTAAGAAAGTCAATACAAAATTCAATCTATTAATATAAAGTAAAATTTTGTATTTACTCTAACAACCAAAGTAAATCTGTAAATGACTGTAAGATTTTGGCTTTGTGCCATTAAAAAAGGCTGATACATTTTGAATGGGAAAGGGTTTTCTGCATTTAATATGTATCCTCTATTTTTTGTTATCTAGAAATTTTGAATTTCTTTGTCTAACGAATAAATATTCCACTCAAGCAACAGAGACATTTATAGTGGCAGTGGTGAAAATAATGGGATGTTGGAGGTGGTGGTATGTGTGGCAGCTTGGGGGTTTTCAAGAGGAAAAGGACATAAGGAGGGGAAGGGAGAAATAGTAGGAAGCCATTTATTGTTTATTGATACTTTCTTCTATTAGTCCAATTCATCCTAATTATTTGCCAGAAAGACTGAAGAATGTGAACTATGGATGCCTGTGAGTTGAAGCAAATTTTTCATATGAGCAGAATCCTGGGGTGAATGACACAGGATTTCAGTAGGAAATTCAAGATAATTTCATGACAGGTTCATCCATACTAACAATAATACAATTTTAGTTTACTCTTGGTAGTCTCTAATACACATCTCATCATTAATAAGGAGGAAAACTTTTTAAATGAATGCATCCAGTTAACAAGGGTCAAAATTAACTATAAAATAACATAAGTAAGTTATCTTCTTGGCTAATTATTTGCAAATAATGTCAATTTTTCCCTTATATTCATATATTTCTTCAATATTTTAGTAAAATATGACATATGTTGAGACAAATATGAGTATATATGATCTGAAGACCCATATTACACCTTTTAACATACCTACTGTGTAATCTTCACAGCATCAGGACAAGGGAGGGCTGAGAGCTGTAGATCAAGAAGAAATATAGCTAGGACTCCTGCCCTATGATGGGAACTCTGGCAAGGAAAGCCTAACAGACCTAAAGCAGCAGCAAAGGAAAGAAAATGAATTGCACAGTGTATACGTATACTTCACCTCTTCAAAACAATGGAAGGTGAGACAAAGTTTTTTCACTGAAAATACTGACTATGATTAACACAATGTTGGTGGGAAAGAGATACACAAGGGAACGGTACAGGGAAAGGGAAATCCAGAGTAAAATAAAATCAGTTGTGCTCTTTCAGAAAAACTAGGAACAACAATGTGAAAGGAAAGGAAGATATGTTTTGAAAGTATTATAATGTAGTTTAGTTCAATGAAGAATTTACTGAGGAATTGTTTTTAATAGGTAAAGTTCTAAAATGTTATGATTTTGTATATTAAAATTGAATTTTGTTGTGTATTTATAATTTCCATTCCTATGAAAAATCCACTAACTTTTTGTCTCTCTTTGCCATTTGTGCATTAGCACCTCCCATTTCCTTCACATTAACACATCCCTGGCTTCCTGCCATTTGCTTATTATCACCTCCACTGGAGAAAACAAAAAAATAAATAAATAATTAGGAAGAAAAATACACACCGGTTACTTACGCTAATTCTTAAATATTTTGCTAATAGTTTGAATAAGAAAATGAGTTTAAAATATGGGGTGTATAAACGCTTTAGGATTTTCAGGGAAGTTTAACTGTCTATAATTTTAGCCAATGGTCTTAGGAGAGGGATTGCGATTTAAATAAGAGCTACTGTTGAGGTAACTATCATTGAACAAAGGGATATATGCTAACCATATTTTTTTGCATATTGACATTATTAAAAAACAGATTTTTGAGGAGATGTGATAAAATTACATCTATAATATAGCTTTTAAAAAGTCTATGAATAAAATGTTTAAATGTCTGACAGAATTTATTTCAATGATTTGAATGATGCTTGCTCTTTCATGATTATATATAATAATATATATTATATGTATCATGCTATATGTTACATTTATTATATAGTACATATAATAATATATCAAATCAGTTTATATATACTATATCTGATATATTATACATAATAAATCAGATATATATTATATGTAATATGTATGTTATATTATATATGATAATATATATATGCATATGACATGTATATGATTTGAAACATAACATATTGTAGCCATCCAAAATTGAGAGTGAGTGGAACTGTGGTTAATCCTTCTATATTTGGACTGAATGTAATAAAATTATTGAGAAAATAGAGGTAAAGAGTAAAATGTTCTGGGGAAAAATGGCCACTCCTCTTAACTGCCTAATTTTATAAAAAGTATCACAGTTTTATGGTTATACATAGTAGTTGGGTTCATCCCACCAAACATATCCATGCATAGAAATCTATTTCAATTCATTATTTTGGGTTCCTCCTTTGGGTTCCTCCTTCTTTCCTCTCCTTCTCTTTCCTCTATTCTACTAGACTTCATTTTGATTGTCTCTTAATTTGTATTTGATTGGTTCTTTATATAATCATTTTCTTCCCTCCCTCTTTCCTTTATTTTACTCTAGCTTTCGCCTATGACAGAAAACATTGGATCTTTGTTTACCTAATATGTAAAGATTTATTTATGGTACAGAAAGCACAAAGAGCAGTCCTGCCACTATTTAAAGACAGAATTCATCAGAGATTCTCTGACTTTGGGTTTCAATTAATCAGAAACACTGCCAATTTGTTAGTTTTCCTAGAAGGACCATTGAAAGCAGCATGGTAACCACGATTCTCTCTTGGAATGCCACTGAATGTGAAAGAGATGGAGAGGAAGTGCACTCCCTTTTTACTCTACATGTTTATATATTACTTGTCATTTTATTATAAGAGCTTATCTTTCTTTGTATAAAAGTATTAGTATAATATGTATTATTAGTATAATACAGAAGTATCATTGACTGTTACCATAACTACAACAAAAATAAGTTATCTAATTCTTTGTTGTTTAAGTACCATAATCATAAACACAGAATTTCTTAAATTAAAATTTTAAAAATAAAAACTCATTGTGCTGATTTTGTTGTTTTGCCATAGAAACTATAATGCTAATGACAATACCAAATATTTAATTTCTTTTCAAGTACATATGTGTATGCATATATATGTGTGCACATCACCTAATTTAATCCCAAATGGGAAAATAATAATACTGAAGGCATGGTTTAAATACTATATCTAGTAGAGGAGAGCCCTAAGGCTTAGAGACATAAATAACTTGCCCAACATATTACAGTTAAGTAGGTGATACAAGGTTTAAATGCAGGCTGTTAAGAATTGGCTTACATTCTTACTCTTCTTTTTAAATGTAAGATGCAGCATAAAATTCTAGCATTAATTTCCAGCAAAGGGCCTCTGTGAACTTAGAGAAGGCAAAGAAAATGCATAAAATAATTTTGAAAATTCTTATGGAAAAGAATTTTATGGAAAAGCACCAATACTAAGATTGACTTTGAAAGAAAATATGGTGACAACTTCACCTTGGAACTTAGAAGAATGCATTATGAATGTTGAGCCTGTTAGCTTTCTCTCTCAGTAAGTAATCAAATAATTTTTCCTAGTAATGCATATTTCCCTCAATTTCATATTGATATTTCAAATAGATATATTTTAGATTTACATATATTGTCATAAAATGATGTTTTGGGTGATCATAAGTGTTATGATACTTGTTATTGCTATAAATACATTACAAGTCCCTATCTTATAACTTCATTATACATTATACCAGTAAAAATGAATTTAAGTATATGCACAAATATTCATATGTGATATATTTCCTAATGGGTCTCCAGTGGGCGTTGGTTAAATTTCACACTTGATTAATTGCTATACACATATTAGTTATTACTACTTTTGACAATAATATTGAATGAAAACATTTAACATTTATGAGCACATACTATGAATCAGACTATATAGTTAATATATATCACCTTGAGGCACTCACAAAGAGAGAAACAGACAAAGAGGTGTTTATATATTGAGGTCTACGAACACATACATATACATACCATATTTATGTATCAAGAATCCTTCTATGGTTGGGGAGGTGGCTTAATGATAATGTACTTGTCTTATCATGTGCAAGGCCCTGTGTTTAATCCCCACTACTGCAAAAATAATTAAATAAATAAGTAAAACAACTAGAATAGCAAAAGAATCCTGCTAATTTAAAAGCCATTTTTGGCAATTTTGACTATTTTGTTAATGTTTTCAATACAATTTTAAAAATGCATTATGGTCCAAAATTTCAAGACCCTGAAAATATGATTTCAAGCCTGCATTATTAAACCTTAAAGTATTCTCTGAGCATGGCAAAGAAAGACAATGACCTCTCTGGTTTGTAAAGTCATGGCATTTGTTTTTTCAAATTTTGTGATGGATGTTTTGCCCCTTTGGTTCTGTAAGAGCACCATCTGGTGGCACCAAGGCTTTTAAGAAAATCCACTGGAGTCATTATTACTAATAATTTTGTGGGGTACAGGGGTAAACTTGTTAGAACATAGATTTATATCTTTCAGATTTGTTTCATTTTTCCTACTTTAAGCAACACAGTTAATCACCACTTTGTTTGAATATTGCATATGTGAAATCAAGTCCCATGAATGAAATGGATAAAAGTCTGTCATCCCTCAGGAGTAAAAACTACTTGTTCTGATTGTGTTAGACACAAATTTGCAATGTCTAGAGCTACACCACAAGAAAATCTGCTTTCTTTGAATTTAAATATGCACATTCCTTGTTAAGGCTACCTTTGGAGCAGAGGAGCTATTAATAGTAGAATAAGATTTGTTGTCAGACATTCTATTTTATCTAATCCATTGTAGATTGATAATATGTAATAACTAAAAGAATTTTCAGCTGAAAATACTACTAAATATTGGATTATTTTACATGAACTTTTGAAACTTCTATTGCATTTACAGTCTTGCCAAGACAATCCTAAATATATTCTGTGCAAGTAAATGTTTAGAATAATTAATGGTTCACTAGTTTGTAACAAGCTATTATTCAAATAGAATGTGATATCAAACAGCAAAAAAGCATAATGTAGTATTCTGCTCAGTATATCATTTTTATAAAACTAAAATATTCTCAAAAATATATTTATAATATACAGAGTAATTAATAAAAACACTATATAAGTGGACGGTTAGTTTTAAATTATTCATATATTTTAATAAATGAGGATCAAAATTTCTTCTTTTGTGGTTAAAGTTGTGCTTGTTCTCTTATATCTCTAGTTAATTAAAATTTATATATGTAAATTTTAAGTTCAACAAATCATTCCCAGATTATCATTCAAGTTGAAAAGATTATAAATTTCTTGTTATAAAATTTATTTCTTTTTATTTGAAAATTAAAATAATAAATACAATAAAAGGCCAATGACAAGAATTTTAAGTTTGGAATGAAGCTTTTCTGGTCTTGAATCCTGTTCCATTCTAGTTATGTGCTCTTAGACAAATTCCTTCCCTAGGGCAAACTTCCTTTATCTATAAGATGCAGGTAACACCTCCTATCTCAAGACAGCAATGGACATTACATGATTTAATTCAGATAAAGATCTTGGATTGGTACCTACTTATTTCAATTATAAAGTAAATGTTAGTTACTATTGAAATATTTCACAAGAGGTATGTATTCATTAAACTCCACTTTGTATTTTCATAGGGATGTACATTTCACTAACATTGCCTTTGTATTTTGGTGTAATATTAAGAGGAACTTCATGCAATATCAAATATATTTCTATCACAATCTCATAGCTCTACCTAAAATGGGTTCCATGTACAATGACCATTGTTGACTAGAGGGTTTTCTTCCACTCTCTGTGAACACCTTCCCTGTCTGTCACTTCAGTATGTTTCCCTTTCCTGTATGTGCCATGACACATAAGAGTTTAGGAAGCACTGTGTTAAGCCGATTGTGTGAAATAAATTGTATTGTTAAAATAACCATATTTGAGACAATATTTTTTAATAATCCATCATACCGTTTATAAGAATTAGGAATGAATTAAAAATGTGAATGTATATTTCTCATATAAAATATATATAATTCTAATTATCTCTCATTACCATGGTAAAGGATTAAAATATCGCCAATTTCTTTAAATAACAGTCTCTTTACATAACATCAGCTTGTTTGAATTCTAGATTTTCTAAGAATACGTTGTTTCTTTTTCTTTTTTTTTTTTTAATTTTTTCTTAGTTGTAGATGGACACAATGTCTTTATTTTATTGCTCTGTATGTGGTGCTGAGGATGGAAACCAGGGCCTCACGCATGTGAGGCAAGCGCTGTACCGCTGAGCCACAATCCCAGCTCAGAATAGGTTGTTTCTTAAAAGCATCAATCTACCATAAAAATGTGTCTGCTTTAATTGTTTTAATTTTTAAAAGTTTCACAATTTTTGACTATTGAATTTTTTATACATGATATTAATTTAAGGCAGTTTTGAATATTTTGTTTTGGTTATGATCTAGCAAACCAACACAACAATTCATGTACCAAGAAAATCAAATTTCCATCTATGTAGTCAATTCAGAACAAAAAAAATTGAAGGGCTAAACTAAATAAGCTCATGGAGCTACTTTAATGTGAATATATCGTCTAAGCCAGAGCTCAATCATTTTATTTTGAAAAATACTATATTAACAGGAAAAATAGTTTCATGTCAAAACTATTACACTTATGAAGCTATGGATATAACTAAGTAATTTTGTATGTTCTGTATTCTTTCATCTGATATTTGCATATATGTATTCATTATCTAAATATACTAGTATTTGAAGAGAAACAAAATTCTATAAAGCAAGAGATTATAGAAATGAGTTGTGTACAAATAAAGCATAAATAAACTAAGGTCGTCTAAAAGTATAATGAACGGTTGATTAATAATACATTAGTAGTTGACACAAAAATCAAATTAGTAACCCAAAGATGTTTGCATATATATGCTTCCCTTGTCATTGATCTGGCTGCAATAGTTTTTAAAGCAAGTAAGCTTGTGTGATGAGTTCATTTTGTATTCAGTATAATAGCTCTGATAATAATGAAGTCATTTGGCTTCCATTATGTAAACATTAGATAATGGATACCTATATTAAAATGCAACTGTTATGTTTGTGCTTATTTTTTTTCTTCATTTGTACATGGTACTAAATCTTTAAACTTGAGCTTTTATGCAGATTGTTGACATTTATACCTCTGGGTGTTGAGTGACTTTTATGGAAAAAAGCATCCATTATATTGCTTTAGATTCCAAGATAAGCAGCAGTTAAATTTGTTAAAAAGGGTGTCCTTTATTGGTTATTACCCAGTCATCTAATCTTATTTCCCCTTCCCATTATTTGCTAGTATTTTTTTTTAATGGAAGAAGGAATTCACAATAACATCTTTAAAAATATGCCACTAAACAAGACCTTTAAAATGTTTAGTTTTATTTTTCATTTCTCCAGTTACTTTGTTTCTTTTGTTGAATATCTTATTTTCATTTCAGGTTATTAAGGGAAATAAAATAAAAATTGATATTTCAAAGTTGTGATGCTTTCTTTTCCAGAGGCTGCTGCAGCTGGAAGAAAATAACTAATCAATGACAAGGACCTCAACTTCTTTTACTATTGGATGACCCTGGTTTCTATCATGTAAGGTGGGTAAATTTTATTTAGGGATAAGATTGTGCTTGTGATTTTCCCCATGTTTGTATTTCTAAGAAATTATTCACCAGAGTTTGCAAACATCAAATATGTACTGACATCCAAATTTCAAAATAAGCAGACACAGCCAAGCATATTCAAATTTTTCTTGTATATTCTGAATACATGTAAGATTTCTCATAAATCCTCATTGTTGTTTACCTGCATAATAATATAAAGTTAAAAGAAACTATATAGATGATTGTAAGTGTACAGAAGTAATGCTGGAATACAAATTGTGCTATAGCACTACAGAAAAATTTGATGAATCTTTGTTTTTTGTGGACTGTTATAGAAAATTCCAAGATATCTCTTATTTAAATTATGGAGAAGATAAGCAGTTGAGATTGAAATTAGCTTCTCTTTCTTTAATGAGAAAATTCTAAGTGCAAAATCACTTTTCAAATATGATAAGAATAGTTTGGTAGAATGAGCTTGCATCTACTGTAAGGATGGAATGTAGATCTCCTTGTGTCTGATTATTCCCTTCCTCATTCTCCAGAATCTATGGTTATAAACATAATCCTTCCTCAAGTCTCTTATCTGAAGAGAAAGCCTTCTCTGACTCTTCCGTGGTTGTATCACGCTTAGTTAGACTTTCTTATCCGCTTAAAATAATGTGATACATAGATTTAGTTGTATATAAACATAAACCAGCCTCAGTCAATGAGACATATAGCTGGGAAAAAGAAGGTATTTTACTTTTCATTTCAGGTAATGATGGATCTTATTCTCTGGTACTAGAACAAAATTCAGTAATGATAGTTCCTTAAAGATCTTGTGAAATGTGAAAACCCTATTAATGAAATCATTGTTTTCTAAAATATGAAACTTCATTGGCCTATGTTACATTTTTAAATTGAACTTGTATTTATCTTGTTTTGATCATTTGGAAATATAGTTTTTATGAATTATACAAATGTTCATAATGCAATAGTTACTCATTTTATTGTAAAATCAAAACATTCATATTTGTTAATGTTATAACTTTTATCAGAAATGCTTTGTAGTATGAGAAAGCTATACAGTTCAAGGTGGTAGATGCTAGATTTCCAAAATTGCAATTTGCATTTCCAATGCTGAATATTATCATCTGAAAAAATACTGTCAGTTGCTTTTCTTGAAGTATTAGGCTTACTTTATTTATTAGAAAGCATCCACTAATACCTAAATGAACAGCTCTAGTATGTCTGTGATTGGCATTTCACATGAAAACAGATTTTTATGTACAAAGAGACATAGAGTAATTTTCTTCATGACCATCACTATATTTAAGTATATAGTAGAAGAACTTTATGCATACTTTGTGTTTTGTAACACAGAATATTAAATAGACATGTTCACATTTTCAAGATTTTAAGAAATTATTTTTTGCTGCTTCATTGAGAAAATTCTTAAGTGAAAGTGACTTTTGTTTGTTCTTACCATAATTTTTCTCTTCTATGGCACTATCACCAAAAAGTTAAACCTAAAATAAGTAATGGTCAATGGAAGACACACCCAAATTTGTGATCTTTCTGCAAAATAGCTGACTGGTTCTCTTCATGAGACAAAGTAAAAGGCAAAGAAATTCTGAGAATGTTTTTCAGCAAAGAAAGGAGTCCAAAGAACAAGATAGCTAAATACAAACATTTCTGGATTGGAAAGTGGACCAGGAAAATATTTATCTTTACTAATAAAAGGAGAAAGGAAAAACTGGGAAAAGTTGTAATTCAGTTGTAATTTATGATATAACTATGCACTCTAGTCAAATATATTTTATAATTTGTTTAAGTACTAGGATATCATAGGCATTAATACATTTTAATACATTATGAAATGTAAAAGAATAAGATAATAACAAATTTCTCAAAAGAATAACAAGCATCATAAATAATTAAACTGACATTATGTATGACTCAGATTTCTCAATCTTAACTATTTCTTGTAAAATGAAAGTATAAGATAGCTCCAGGAAATCATATGGGAATGGCTGATTTTACAGGTATCTCTCCAGTCTTGTTCTGGAAACAATGGAAATTATAAGAATAAAAACATGGAAATATTCTAAAAAATATCTGGATTATTTTCATCCTCATTTCCTGTTTCTCTCTCCTCCAGTAGATTTTTAAGTATCCCATGAGGTTGATGGCTAGTGCAAGACTAAATATACTGTGGTACTTGTCATCTGTCTACTGATATTTACACCGTACTCTGTGTAGTCAGCATTTCTCATTCAATTTCCTTTTAGGCTCTAATAGCTAAAATTATCTAGAAATTCCAAAAGTTGTTTTCAGATACATCATTTTCCTTTAGGAGAAAACAGCACCAATAACACCAAAACGGTTATTATTTTTAAACCTCATTTTCTCCCCTACCAAAGTAGAAACACAAATATACCAATCCTCATGGATGCTCCTCCTAATTTAGTTACTAGTCTTTGACATCCATAGGCAGATTCTGCCTTTCATGTTTCCATTTGCTGGTGTACATAATTTTCACTCTAGGACTCTCAGCTCTTTCCTGTGTGATTAGTATATACTAACAGTTTTCTCAGAAGCTTGTTGTTTCTCCCTGTCTTCAAACTGTGGTATTTGATTCCCCCTCTTCTTCTTCCTCCTCCATCTCATCTTCCTTCTCTTCCTCCTCCTCCTCCTCCTATTTTCTTCTTCTTTTTCTTTATTATACCAGGGATTGAACCCAGTGGCACTTAACTGAGCCATGTCCCCGGTACTTTTTATTTTTTATTTCAGGACAGGGTCTTGCAAAATTACTTAGGTCCTTGCTAAATTGCTGAAACTGGCCTTGAAATTGCAATTCTCCTGCCTCAGCTTCCGGAGCCACTGGGATTACAGGCATGCACCACTGCACCCAGCACAATCGATTCTTTCTCTATCTTCTCACAACTCTGGTTCTGGCTCACTTTGCTAGTACTTCTTTGTCCTAGACAACTCATGAAGTAGCAGCCATCTCCCTCACTATTAAGAATTTTCTTTCTGAGATTCCCAATGCACATGCTAGAGCTTCAGACATTCCGAAAGTAGCCCTGAAATCTCCAACTAAGTTTAGAAAATAACTCACTGCAAGATTCAAGTCACAGGTGATTTTTTGTGCCCTGAGCAATACTGTTAGTTTTTCCTAAATCTTTATGAATCTAGCAAGGAAGACTGAGGGTACTGGGAGCAATACCCTCCAAATCCTTTGTAATGGTAAATAATTTATCTGATTTTCATTTTTTTGCCCTCACTAATAGTTTCACTCTAAAACTAACCAAAAGCAAAAACATCTGTTTGCCAATGTAGTAAATAACTTTAAGACACATTTCAATCTCTTTTACATACAACAATTTTCATTTACAAAATATAATGACTATCACCATCAATAGAGTTAAACTTGAATTTTAAAACTTCAAAGATACATCAATTTAACCTCACCAAATTTACTCATTGATAAATATTTTAAACAAATTTCTTGTCTCAAAGGAAAATTTTACTTTACACTTCTAGAAACATGAATTTTATTCCCAATTCTATTTCATTTTTTTTTTAAATTTTAAAAGGTAGTATTCAGGTTCAGCTAGAAGATGAAGTTGGAAAGTTGGCCCACACTGATTTTATTCAGTATGATTTTCTTTGGTTATAGAAGAGTAAAGTATTTAATCCTGACCATTCTGCATACAATCATCCAGACTTCCAAAATGACACTTAGTAAGTGCAATTTTCCAAGATATTAACTCTCACATTCTTTCCCTAAAAACAGTTAATTTATTCCTTTACTAGCATACATGTCTATGAATCATATCAGGATCTGCCATATATTATCTCAGGCCTATTTAATTTGTAATAATCACAATCAAATATAACCATAGTTTATGTGAGTATATTTTGGATTATATGCCTCCTAGGGCATTGTACTGAATGTGTAGATTTCAAAACCAAAAGATATAGTCAAATGGATAAAAGCAAGAGATTGACTTTATGCAGCCTATGAAGAAGGCTTAGTAAAAGAAAGAAAATAAACATCAAAGTAAATAAAGTAGACTGAAAAAAAAGAAAAGATCAATGAAATCAAATGTTGGCATGTTAAAAGGATAAGAAAAAATTTTAAACACTTAGCTGGACTAAGGTAAAAAGATTAAAATAAATAAAATCAGAAATGAAAGATATGATATTACAATTGATGAGACAATAATATATATATCATAAAACTACTATAAAGAATTATATGAAAAATACTAGATAACATGAAACTGGATACATTCCTAGAAACATAAAACGTAAAAACTCTGAATCATAAAACAGAGAAAATTTGAACAAATCTATATGAAAGAAATTAAATCAGTAATCATAAATGTCCCAATAAGGAAAAGTCCAGATTCTATACAAACACTTATAGAATTAGTAACAACGCCCCCTCTTCCAAAAGCTTCAAGAGATGGGAATATTTCTAAATAAATCTTACAAGTATAGCATCACTCAGATACCAAAGCTGTAAGATCATACAGGCCAATATCCCTGATGAACATAGATGAAAAAAATATATACTCTATGAAATGCTACCAAATTACATTCAACAGCACAGTAAAAGGTCATGCATTATGATCCAGGAGGATTTCTCACTAGGATGTAAGGATAGTACAATAGATGCAAATAAGTATATGTGCTACATCACATTAACATAATGGAGAACAGAAATATATGACTCTCATACTAAGTACAGAAAAAGTGTTAGACAATACTCAACATCTTTCCATGGCACAAAAATAAAATTGAACAAATGAGGAATAAAAACAATATATCTCTACAACAAAGTATATATATGACAAATGAAGAATAGGAAGAATGTATGTAAATACGACAAATGAAGAATAGGAAGAATGTATGTAAATACAGCAAAGTTCCATACATGACACTCTGCAGCCAATATCATGCTTAACGGTAAAATGTTGAGTTTTTCCTCAAACACCAGGAGCAAGTTAGGCATGCCTATTAGATGTACTGGCTAGAGTAATCAGGCAATAGAAATAAATAAAAAGTATCAGAAAAAGAAGAATCACGAGTTCAAAGCCAACCTCAGCAACTGCGAGGTGCTAAGCAACTCAGACCCTGTCTCTACATAAAACAAAAAATAGGGTTGGAATGTGGCTTAGTGGTCGAGTGTCCTTGAGTTCAATCCCCAGTACCAAAAAAAAAAAAAAAAAAAGCATCAAAATTTGAAGAGAAAAAGTAAAACTTTTTATGTTTCCAGTGATATAAATATATTATATATAGAAATTCCTAAAGTCTGCACATATACACACACATGAGTTAGAATTGATAAACTAATTCAGTAAAGTTACAGGTTAGGAAATCAACATACAAAACTCAGTAGTTTTCTATATACTAACAATGAATTAGCCAAAAATTAATTAAGCAAAGAGTTTCATGTACAATCAATCCAAAAGAATAAATTTATAATAGATAAATTTAACAAAGAGGTTAAAGATCTGCTCAGTACAAACTATAAAACATTTTTGATAGATACTGAAAAATACATAACATAAATGAAATAATATTCTTGGTTCATGCATCAGAAGTATAATACTATAAAATGTTCATACTACCCAAATCAATCTGCTGGTTCCATGCAATAACTATCAGAATTTCAAGGAGATTTTTCACAGAAATAGAAAATATGTGTCCTAAATTTGTATGTAACCACAAAAGGCCAAATAACTAAAATCATCTGGAGAAAGAAAATCCAGGCTAGAGTTATACTTCCTGATGGTCAGTTTTATTTCAAAGCTATAATAATCAAAACAGTATGGTAATGGTATATAACCAGACACATTGACAAATGGAATACAACAGAGAGCCCAAAATAAGCATACTTCTATACGATCGTAGAAATGAATCTTGTACACTATTGGTGGGATGTAAATTGGTATAGTTACTATGGAAATTATGCAGGTTGCTCAAAAATTTAAAAATACAATAAGTGATACAGCCACCTACCTCCAGGTATCTATAGTGCCTCAATAATTATAAAATTATTTACAATAGCCTAGATATGAAAACAACTTAAATATCCATTGACAGATAAATGGCTGAAGAAAATATTATCTGTACACACAACAGAATATTATTCAACATTATAAAAAGAAACTAATGCTGATATTTGTGAAAACAAAGGAGGACATTGAACTAGGAGGGGTTGTGCTAAGTGAAATAAAAATTAATATGAATTCTGTGGAATCTAAAAACACTGACTCATATAGAGAATAACCCAAAGTGGAATGGTGGTTACCAGGCAATTGATAGTAGGGGATATGGGGACATATTGATCAAAGGGTCTAAATTTTGCTATAGATAAATATGTTTTGGATCTCTAGTGTACAGCATGAGAGCTATAGTTAGTAACAATGTATTGTGCAACTGAAATTTCCTCAAAGGGTAGATCTTTAAATGTTCTCAACACACGCACACACACACACACACACACACACACACACACATAGTAACTGTATGAGATGATAAGATATACTTATATAATTAGCTTGATTGTGGTAATCATTCCACAAAGTAAATGTATATAAATCATTATGTTGTTCTCCTTAAATATATGCAAGTTTTGTCAATCATAATTCAACATAGGTGAAAATAAAATCAATAGCTGTGATACCTAACTTAATGCATGTTGGAGGCCATGTTGTTTAAGTCCATGGAATCATAGTATCTGGATTCCTATATGGTTCTGTTAGTTATAAATTGTAATTTCTGGAAAGATTTTTATCCTCTCATACCTTAAACTCTCTTAAAATACCCTTTACAGGAATGCTATACGTAATGAAATGAGAGTTATACATATAAGGCGCATGGGTAAGAGTCAGTGGTAAGTAACTAGTTGTTATTGTCATTAACAGTAGTAGCAGTATCACAAGGTCAAAAAAAGTCATAATGTCCTTTTCACATATAAATTCATCTTTTTTACAATGCTTTCCACTTGATAGGCCCAGTGCAAGATGGTCATATCCAGAGGCTCTTAAATTTTAATCACTGCTGATGAATTATATAGTGCAGGCGCTGCTCTGAAGGCAGCTTTTGGAATGGAGACTAAATTTTCACTAGTGGTTGGAAGTGGATAAATTAATTTATCTTTTCATCTCGGGTGAGCCCTTGGAGGAAATCATTATCATAAAACATTGTAAATCTATAGACTTGGCAGCTTTTGCCCTGCAGAGTCTTGGGACTTGAGTAAATATGGAGATTTAGAGATTTACTGTCTTTTCCTTTGAAGAGGTGATTTCCCTTGGTAGGGAAAGATGGACATAGCAATAGAAAAAAAAATCTTGTTTTAACTTTGAACCTGAACCAGCTTTGAAATACATATATCTCTTTACCAGGCTAGCTTTCAAGCTGCAAAGCCATTTTTATTAAATTACAATATTAAACTTTAGAGCAAAGATGAGCTGAGGGAAAAGATCCTACTCAATATATGCACCTATCATGAATCAACATTAAAGACTGTGAATCATTATCAACATTTCCTCTGAGGCTAGATGAGACAGAGACATATCATTAGTATACATTGTCAAGCTAAGGAATTGAAAATGGAAAGGAAAAGTAACCGTTCACCCTGAAAGCCAAAAGTTACACCTGTTTGTAACAGCAAAAAATTTTTTAAAAAATATTTTGAGTTTTATTCTCACAATAATTATTAGGATATTTATGTAAATCCATCATAAGACAAAAAATTAAAGCTATTATATATTCTTCATATACACATATCTGTTAGTTCATTACAGTAATTTTATGAGTATATTAATAAGAATTAGGATCTTAATAAGAATGCCTAAACAGGGGCAGTCATTCACCAACAGTATGAATCCTTAAATATTAAGAAAGCTTAAGTTCTTAACTTAAAAAATGAATTTTGATTTAAGTTTGATTTTTCCACCTGAAACCAATGATGCATAACAGTACATAACAATGAAGTGAGATGCAAGCTCAATGGAACTATATAAATAGAACAAAAGAATATGAAGGAAAATAGGTTTTAGAAGCTACATGCTGATTGCTCAGAAATGAGAAATCTTGGGACATAGGTTAGGATGGGGTGTATGTTGTGTGAGAGACAGAAACAGAGATACAGAGAGGAAATAGAAAATGTATGTGTATGATAACAATCTAAGGTTTCTAATTTTATTGCTATTGAGCAGACAGAGGCTAAGCCATCGTATTGTGGTTACGAAGTCTCCCCTCTCTTTTGTTCCCTGTTTTATTAGTATCACCGGAAATAAATTAGTTGAAAATTGCTTTAAACCTATAGTACAATGGTTTGCTTTCTAGCATGGGTATAGTAATAGAAGATTAGGAAAATATGAAACTTCAGAAAAAAGAGAGTATATGGCAATATCAAATAAATATATAATTAGGTTACTAACAATATCTACAGTGACGACCTTGATAATCAAGGTCCAGAACACGTGTTCTGTGTTTCACACATCATCAAGATATTACATCATTTATTTCATTTTACACTATTTGACAAGTTCACTTTAAGAGCTGGATTAGAGATCCTTTAGATTTGGGTGTGCCTGCCTCCCACTCCATGCAGATTCCTCTCAGCATAGTCTTCTCCATGTATCTCAAGTGGCTGTGCCAACTTCTCACTGCTGCTGTTCTGACAGCCCCTGATGCTGGCTTGGGTTAGCCGTGACCTTTCCTAGGAAATGTAGGTTTATTTGTGTCTTCCTGAAGCTTTCTCTGGTATAATTTAATTTAGCAAGTATGTGGTCATGATCACAGTAGTCATTTTTGTGATTATAAGGCTAAAGAATAGGCGTGCAAAATATAACAACCATATTTCACTCTCTCTGCTTTACTTTCACTTCTTTTTTTCATCCTGTGCTTTGACAACTTATTTCAGCTGCAGCATAGGAGAAAAAAATGCATTCAATCTTCAACAAAGAGCAAGCTGCCACTGTGAAAAATAGCAGTCACTTTCTACAAATATTCCTGTTCTATAAAGTTTAAAAAATATGTTTCTAAGAGTCTGATTACAAATATGTTCATCACTGCTTTCAAGAATATAGTCTGTGTTTTGTGATATTTTGTATCATTTAACAGAGAAACAAGGAAAGAGTTAATTTAATACAAGTGTATTGAGGTAAGCATATAATATAGCACTACCCTCTTATGAAAATAGTTGTAAAATATAAAACCTAGTGACTCTATGACTTTTTCTGTAATACTATTATGGGCTATTTTTACTAAAGTGGATATTGGAAAACTGTAGTCTTTAGTAGTAAATGCATTTATCATTTGAATGCAGATAGTTTAATACTCCAAAAAGTAAATTAAACTGTTATAAATACTATATATATCTAAAAATGATAGATTATCCTTACAAAATGTTTTCAATATCTATCATAAGCAAAATATCAGAAAATAATTAAAATGAGCACAATCTACATTAGTATCTTATAATAGCAATAGGAAACAATACAATGAACACCATAAACATATCTTCTCAACAAGAAATACTAAACAGAAAACTGTAGAATAAGCCATTTATTTTCCATGGTGCTCTCATGCATGCATCTTAACTAGGTACATAGGCACATTCCATTTAGATGTCAATGTGGTA
Organism: Geosciurus inauris; assembly: GCA_004024805.1. Taxonomy (NCBI): domain Eukaryota; kingdom Metazoa; phylum Chordata; class Mammalia; order Rodentia; family Sciuridae; genus Geosciurus; species Geosciurus inauris. The sequence continues at coordinate 35,468 of PVHX01018006.1, forward strand.
CCAAGCAACAACACCCTTAATGAAATAATTAAAAATTTAACAAGTAATAATTAAAGATATCAGTATCTTTTGTAGAATAATTTTTAAAGTTTATATGCTTGCTTAAGTTTGTATAAGTAGGAAAGATACATATCAGACTGGTGTCTAGAAATTTGTGAAGGACTGGTTGCCTCAGGAGAGTAGGGATTAGGGAGAGGCAGGGGCAGTGAGCAGAGTATTGACTTTCTATAATAATCTTTGCATTATATGACTACATATAATGATAAGTAATTCATTCTTGGGGAAAGCATAAACAACATCAAAAATTCTTCAAAATGCTAAACTAACAGTTTTCAACTGCTATTTTTTTATTGGTTCTTTTTAGGTATCAACCACTATTTAAAATGATGAGTTCTTCCATTATACTCTTCCATCTTCTGCTTTGTCTTCTATCTTTTCTTTCCTTCCCTCTTTATGTATGTTTTCCTTATCAAGTGGATAAATGGATGCTTATGTGAAACTTTACTATATAAGTCACACATAGGAAAGTCATCAAGATAAACATTGATAAGGGCAGACCTACACATCCATCTATTAGTTAGTATGCCTAGATTGCCATCCCTTCCTTCTGCACAAACCCTGTAGAGAACCATACATTTTGCAAGATTCAGCTTGAATTCAGTAACCTTAACTAAAACTGCAGTAATGATAGAATTTCACTTGCCACTTCATACCTACGAGGTATTTAATAATGAATTCACCTTGCCTACAAATGCAAATAATCCCAGTAATGCAGTGATAAATTATTCCCACTACATCTTTCTATGAAACTTCAATCTCTCTTCACATCTGAAACTAAATGTTCTATATCAGCTTCTTGGTGAAGAAGGTATAACTTGAATTTCTAAAAAACATTATTTGAAATCTTATAATAAACATGTTACTTTTCCCAAGTAATAGAAAATGGTCTGAAAATGATGTTATCATGCTTCAGTAAGCAGGCTTGTTTAGTGTCTTATCAGATCACTTCTTACTTGTAAGAATACAAACACATTGCCTGATAAAATACAAAAAAAAAAGTTAAAATTGAGATAATCTATCCATACTTTTTGTTCCTTCTCCTTTGAAATTGTTAGTATTGTTACATATGTTCATAGGTGAAACTAAATACATTAATTCCAAGTTATGAATAATCAAGTTTGCATCTAATGTCTATAACATCTCTAGTGGTCATAATCTTACAAAAATTAAGGGGATGGAGAATCTAAAGGAGGAAAAGTCAGAGACACAGCATATACCTCTGCTGACTTCTTGCCTACTGATTTGTTCTAAAGTATTTTTATAAGCTGCTGTTATATTTATTTTCATTACAAATGTAATACAAGTTTACTGGAGGAAATTTTGAACAACAAAAGAAAGCACAAAGGAGGAAAATCTCTTCCTAACTTGTGCTCAGAGACAATTATTCATTAGGCAACAGTTTGGTATATATGCTGAAAAAAAATTTTCATCCTAGTTTTAAATAAAAATACAAATTCTAATTTATGTGAAGTTTGTTTCAAATTTATATTATGGGTTATCATTTTGTAGATTTTTTAGCTTAAATCAAATCAGTAACATTTTCCTATATTATTTGTTTATATATTATTTTGCAATAACCCCATTTTATCTCATAACATCATAACTTAATCATTTAATTGTTATTATGCATTGAAGTTATTCCCATATGTAACTATCATAAATATATGATGAACATCTTTATACGTAGATCTTGGAAAGCATCTGAATATTCCCTTATGATAGATTAGTACATGTGGAATAACTTGGAAGAATAGATATGAGTATTTTTCAAGGCTTATGTCATGCTGCCAAATTGTTCTTAAGGTTTTACCACTTTACAGTCCTGTTAAAGTGTTGTTCTAGGAAAAGTTTCTTAACTAAAGTATATAATCACTCCAGAGATTGATCTCCCTTCCCTTCCCTTCCCTTTCATTTCCTTCCTTCCTTCCTTCCCTTTCCTTTCCTTTCCTTTCCTTTTTCTCTGATAATAACATTTAACATGAGTTATACCCTTTTAACAATTGTTTAAATATACAATTCAGTAGCTCTTTCAGGAGGTTTGATGACATCCAGCATTTTGAATAATAAAAATTACAGTTAACTAAAACAAATTTTTAAAAGTAATCTAACGATATAATAAAATAAGTTCGTGAGTATATCACATCTAAAGAACAAGTACAAAACCCATGAAAAAAGAGAAAAGGAACTTAGTTTGAATGCAACTACTAAGTATTTTACAATGCACAGCATATAAAGAAATGGAAAGAATCTTCTAAAAAAAGCAATCTAAATATTTTTAAAAATATATAAATAAACAGAACACATGATCAATTTCAGGAGGTTTATAACTGATGAATAAAAGTTCATACATTTACCTTATACTAGATAAAGGAGCCAAACACGTACACTGGAGAAAAGACAGCTTCTTCAACAAATGGTGCTGGGAAAACTGGAAATCCATATGCAGCAAATGAAACTAAACCCCTATCTCTCACCATGCACAAAATTCAACTCAAAGTGGATCAAGGACCTGGGAATCAGACCAGAAACCCAACGTCTAATAGAAGAAAAAATAGGCCCAAGTCTTCATCATGTCGGATTAGGACCATATTTCCTTAACAAGACTCCTATAGCACAACAAGCAAAATCAAGAATCAACAAATGGGATGGATTCAAACTAAAAAGCTTCTTCTCAGCAAAAGAAATAATCAATGAAGTGAACAGAGAGCCGACATCCTGGGAACAAATCTTTGCCACACACACATCTGATAGAGCACTCATCTCCAGGATATATAAAGAACTCAAAAAACTTAACACCAAAAAAACTAACAACCCAATCAAT
>PVHX01018007.1:0-38215 GCA_004024805.1 Geosciurus inauris
AATAAAAAATAAAAATAAAAATTAAAAATTAAAAAAAAATAATAATTAACAGCTATGCCATTTTTTCCAGGATTCTAGGGTTTTGAATTCTATATATTTTTTAAGTTCCTGATTTTGACTCTGCATGCTAAAATTAAGATTTCTGATCAGATACATTTTATCCAACTATAAAAGTTTTTTACACTCTAAAAAAAAAAAAGATAGATGTTGGTTCAGTTGCTGTGAGGACAGACTTGATTAATATTTCTTGATTAATGTAACTAAACTGTCAATATATTACATATTTCTTTTTACATAAAACACACATGCAAGTAAATGTTTTCCAGAAATATTTATAGAATCAGCTGCAAACTGTATCACATCTAATATGAGGAAAAATGTCAATGATACTCTACCAATTATGTAAGCATTGAATATTGACAAGAAATGCCATTTTTCCTTGGAATATCAGAATGCTTTTTACAAGACAAGATTTCCATAAACAAATACTTACCAGAATTGAATGGCCTTGTCTTAAGTATAATACATATAATGGCATAACATTACAAAACATCCTTGGAAAATATTGTTGTACTTCTTATGACACTATGCAACTATTGCTCACCTATTTTCACCCACAGTTTATTGTATTATTCTATAAAATTGTATTTTTTCTTGCATTTTGTCACAAGAATAAAGGAAGAGAGAGAAGAAAACGAACGGCAACAATAACTCAAAGGTGCAAAGGCAGCTTAACGTGTTCAATGATTCCAACAACAGAAAGTGATATGATATCATTTATATTAGACTCCAATAAAACAAGGAGGCATTTTAAAAGATGGTTAAGAAAAACTAAATGATATAAATTATTTATATACATAACCCTTACATATTGGATAAAATATTAAGTATCCAAATCAAGAAAAAAGTCTGTCTTAAAAGAAAAAATAAACAACTTCACTATATTTTGTTTACAAAAGAAATGCGATCCAAAACAATTGAAAGTGAAAGGATGGAGAAAAACACATCATAAAAATATTTACTAAAATAAATATTACATATCAGACAAATTTATCTCTAAAACATGAAACATTGTTAGCTATAATGAAGGACATTTCCATTTGGAAGACATTCATATTTTAAATCTGCAAAAATCTCAATACTATGGCTTGAAAATATTTAAAGCAAAAAGTGAAGAACAACAAGAAGAAATTAATGACCCCACAATTGCAATGGGAGACATTAACACACCTCTTTCCATAAAGGAGAGATGTGAACAACAGAAAAAATAGCCTTCACTGATTGATCTACATGTAGCAATGATTAAAAAAAATACAGTATACATCATTTTAAGTGAAAACTACAAATAGAAAGGAAATTAATTTAAGAACCAATTCCAGAAATCCCTATAAATATTGTACTTACAGGTAACTTGTGAAAGCTTCTCAGTGAGAATGGGAGAAAAGGAAGTATGTTTGCTCTCAGATACTAATTCAAGATTTAAATTGAGTTCCTTCTCAGTGCAAAATGGAAACAGTAGCAATAAACCTAGAGTAAATGAGAACTAAGAAATAAAACTGCTAATTGTCATAAATATCATGATTGGTGCCTAGGAAAAAAATATGTATATATTTTAATAAGTTAGAATTTAGTGGGTGATTTTCAGCATCACTGCTAAACATGCACCAAAAATAAAAACTATTTCGATATTCCATATAATTCTCTATATTAAACAAGTAACCAGAAAGCATAATGTACAGCAGTGGTATTTATATTATTTATATTGGCACATAGAACATCAAATACCAGAGAATAAACTGAATGTAAATTATTCAAACAACTCAGAGAACTATAAAATCTTATTAAAATAATAGAGGACCTAAGTAACTGAAGGACTATGTGTTATAATGGTTTGGAAAACTAAATATTATAAAAATATCCGTTCTCCCCAATTTCATCTCTAGTTTCAACTTAATCCAATACAAGTATCTTTTTTTTTTTTTGGTATTTAACAAGATAATTTCAAAACTTTTATATGATAACATAAAAGTTAAAAGCTAGCCAATGTAGTGTTGAAGAATAAGAACGATTTGAAGGCATTTTATTATAATGTATCAACACATTATAAACCCACAGTAATTAATAATAGTGTGGTATTGGCACAAGGATAGAAGAATAAGGCAAAAGAACTATGTAGAGGATCCAGAATACATAATGGGCAATCATTTGATTGACGACAATGATGTCACCAGAAGGGAGTGCAGATTTTTTAATAACAATGTTGGTGCATCATATATATTCATGGGTGGAAAATCATTTTTGATTTCCTACATCATACTATAACACAAAAATTAATTCCAGGTAGGAAGTAGAACTAATTGTAAATAGTAAGTCAACTGTCAACTGACACTACTGAGATAATCCCAAGGAAAACTAGACCAGGTGTGTGATACATAATCCCAACAAAGGAATACTCAAACTCTTACAAAACAAGAAGTCAGGAGTCCAACCAAATTAAGCAATGGGCAAATGATTTGAATGTATCCATTTCCTTTCACACAAAAAACACTGTATAATGTGGAAGAAGTCCAGTCACTATCCGTCTCGTAGGCTTCTTTCCTTGCGTATCGGAACTCTATGTTAATTATTATAACTGAATAAAGACTAGAGAGGTCTAAACTCTCCAAACAGTGAGTTAGAAACCAAAGTATGATTTGTGTGCTTCAGATTCTTATTTGTTTTATCAAAAATAAGAACCTATACAATCTGTACACAGTTATGAAGGGAAGTAGAAAATTTAGTGAGTTTGTTGAAAAAGCAAAACAATCTTCAAAAAAAATTTCATCCACTGATAGATGTGTGTGTTTTATTTTCTTACTTAAAGAATTTTCTTCCAGAAAAGTATCAGAACTTTAGGTTGTAAGGGAGAAATAAAAGCAACCAAAGTTCTTTTGAACTACACAATTCCAATATTTCTTAGAATTATGGACAAAAGGATTTTTAAAGTTAGCATTGATCTTCACTATGCTAAAGTTGATTTTGATTTGAAAAATGAACAATAGGATGTATGTTGATTTTTGAAAAAGTATAAGATTACAAAACATCCTTAACATTTTACTTTATGTATTTTTAAAGAAGCATGAAATAGTGTAACTTTGCAAGTAATTCATACATGATAACATAAAAGTTAAATTTCAATAATTTAAAAGTTATATTTCAATAACATAAAAGTTATATTTCAATAATTCATTATTCTGTAGTAGTTAATTCCTAGCATAGTTCTTTTTTATCTTTTGGTGGCACTGGAGATTGAACCCAGGGCCTTGTGCATGTGAGGCAAGTACTCTACCAACTGAGCTATAGCCTCAGCCCTCCTACTGTAGTTCCTAAAATACTCTAAAAATTTGCTGTCATTTCTGAAGTTTAGATGACTAGAATGGGCCATATTTCATTAACCTTTCTATTTGAGTCCATCCTTACCAAAAGGCTGGTTTACAAGTCACTAACTCTTTCACCACCTCAATGAAGCATGCTTTTTCAACCTCCTTTATTCCTAGCAGCAAGCATTCTCCTTTTATTTCTCATAATTTCTTAATGAGATGACAGTGTAATTCAGTTTTCTACAACAGATAATCCTTACCAGAGAAAAAGTTGGGGAATAAGGAAGAAAATGTCTATTTTAAGGACATTGCAGAAAGATTTCAAGTATTTAAAATTATACATTTTCACATAGGTAAATATATGTATGAGCCTTAGGTTTTTTAAAATCTTATCAACTTTTATGTAATCATTTTAAAGACTATACAGAGAATTTTTATATCCTTTTAAGATTGGCATTAATATTTTTATTTTACAATTGCTATTCTATAGGAAAATTTTTGTTTCTTTTATATGATGAATTAGCATAGGTAGGAATTTTTTTAAATAAGGTAACAACTCCCATGATAATCAGACAGAAAACTCTCCTTCACCATTCAAAAAGGCAACACCCCTTTCTTGAACCATAGTATTCATCGTGACCCTAATTTAGAATCTTGAACCAAATAAATGTCAAGAAAGTAAGTCCTGGTAATATTTTCTCCTGGACTTCAAGAGCCAGCCATGTTATCATTACATTAATATTTGAGGTAACTTTCAATTACAGAGTATCTGTGCTCACAACAGTCATTCCTCAAAGCAAACAAAAATCCTATTTCAATTGTTCACCATAGCCCCCTCTTGTTTGCAGAATTTCTGCCTTAAAATCCACTGTTGAGTGAGTAAAGTATTAGCTTTTCCAGTCATGAGGTGCTGTGGAAAATTTTAAGTCTGTTTTCATCTGAAGTATGGCAAAAGTTCTAACAGAACATGTATGTCTTGTATTCTTGGTCTGCCTCTGATGGTTTGCAGCTGGAAAGTCCAGTTGCAAGGTCTTAAGATTCAGTGTTCCAGTAATTGAGATATAATTTTTCCTTTCAATGAGACCACCAGAATTAAATAATCCATGTGAAATTAATCAATATAGTATCTAGAACTCTGTAGACTACCTCATAAACAGTACCTTCCTTTTGTCTAAAAAAGATGAAAGCAATTATTCATGAGCAAACCAAGACTTCATTTGTATCAAATATAAACTATTTGCAGGAATAATACCAACCTTTAGGTCACTTTAATAACTTAGAAGGAGTATATATATAGATTCATTTTATGCTAAACAATTCATAATAATTATCCACATTAAAAACCTTCAGGTTGAGTATATTTCTCAAAGAGTTTCAACAATTTGTTTGGTGTCCTGTATGTATTTCTCTTTAAGAGATTTAGAAACTAAAACTATCTATGTCTCTGCAATTACTTGTAATTAAATTCGAGTATATGATCCAAGGCTCAAACCTGCTTAGATTTATATAAATTCACTCCAGAGACTGCAGTTAGTTTTCAAATTCAAATTTACTAGAGTGAATAAAAGCAACTTGAAGAAAATGTCATTTGTCTTATGATTATATATGATTATACCTGAAAAAGAATGTATTTCAAAGACTGCAATTTGAATTTTTGTTCTTAATCTTATTTTATCATCAGAATGTTATGACAGAGAAACTGTCAAGTGAAAAACAAATTCAGCTTAGGTAAGGAGAGAATTTATTCAAAATGATAATTGCAGGGGAAAGGAGGACCATGACAATAGACTTCAAACAGCATCTCCAAGCATTTCAAAGGTCATGCAGGAAAGGCTTTTCTTTTACAGGGAGGAGTAAAACCAAGGTTGAAGGAACAGGTGTCAGATAGGTGATCATGGAATATCCTTCTTTATGGTCAGTGATCTGTGGAGGACTGGCTTGGGGGAGTTCTGATTCTCACTCTGATTTTAGCTCAGAGAAGGGTGGATCTCCAGACTCAGGATCCTGTATGAAGGAGAAAAGCTTAATTAAAGTTTTAAGTCAAGTTAGCAAGCCTTTTGTTGGGATTTATCTGCAGAGACACACAGTTCAGGTCATCTGTCACATAGGAAAATAAAGAATTTGGAAACTGTGTCTGGCCTTGTCATAGTTAAACAAGAGGACAACTGTTTAATCTAAATCATATGGGGAAGAGTGATTCTTTGTGTTTTTCAGGATTACAGGGTAAAATGCAACATTTTCAGAACCTAGCTAAATTTCTGGACTAGTTTTCAACTATTAGGCAAATAGCAGTAGAGAGCTATAGAGTTCTGATTGACAGTTGCATTATTCAGGGCTCTTAGCATTGCCTCTAGATTTAACAAATTCTTAAATGAATTAGTGGTGTGACCTCCTGCAGTTTCTAAAAGGAAGTCTCTTAGTCACTCCCTTAATTACAGTATCCTTTAATTGTAAAACTTTGTTAGACACATGTAGGCATTCATTCTATTATAGACTGATTGACAATAATTCACATTTAGTTAGTAATTACTAAGAAAGTAACATATTCACCATTTAACTCCTTGATTGTATGAGTACAGTAGTAATATGTTAGAAATATTATCTATAATCTTCTTAAATTTAAGAAAAGGGCCTTTGCATTTGAAGGGAATATATCCCCACTTTAAAGAGAAGCAGTATGGTTTGAAGGAAAGAACAAAATTTAAAATCAAACATACCTGGGTTCAAATTTTGACTCTGCCAGAAAATAGTTCTGTGATCACAAGCAAATGACATACTTTTTTTTCCCTCAGATTTTCTTTCCTTTATTCTTTTTTCCAGTATTACTACACTGCAATGCTACTTTGAACAATTCTTCAGAAAATTAGAGATAATATATACAGTCAATTCTCACTGGGTATGCATTCTGTATTTGCAAATTTACCTATTTGCTAATATTTATTGGTAATACCCAAATCAACTGGTCCGTCATTTTTACAGCAGTTCAGGGATATGCACAAAGCAGGAAACTTTAGGTCACCCAAAGTATATGTCCATAGATGAGGTTAGACAAGGCTGTGCTCTGCCTGCTGCTTCAGCTCTCATAGATGTATTTAATCCCACAGTTTTCATGCTTTTGTGCCTTTGTTAACCATGAGTTCAAATTAAAGGATCAATAGTCCATTTATATAAAGTGTGTCTTTAAAAGGAAACACATGAAAAACAAGCTTATATATTGAATGATTGGAAAAAAAATACTGAGATCAAATATAGGAAACTAATCCTGTGCTTCCTCCCAAGAGGAATGCCTCCATATTCATAAATTCAGTGTTCATGGTGATTTTATGAATATATCAATATTCACTAATAACAAGAATTGATTTTTTGTGTGTGTCTCTGCAAAAACAAATTTAGTGTTGCATACATCATAGTGACAAAGAAGTGACCCTGGACATCCAGGAGTCCAGCCTGGCTTCTCACTCTCAGTTAGATCTTGGTATTCTCCTGCTGAGCTTCAACAGTTTCACAGGAAAGGGGCCTCTGTGATCATGATGGTTTGGAACAAAAAAAATACTACTCTGTAATGTTGCCTGGACACAGACACAACATGAACATTGTCCAAGCCACCACACAACACCATCTCACAATTAATATGCATGACTGCTACTTCTTTACCAATTCACCTATTATTACTCTAGTCTGCTCTCTCCCTATATCAGGTCTTACTGAGATATACAGTCATAGAATGGGAACAATAGGCAGAGTTTAATTCTCTCAGAGAAAGTTAATGTTATTGTCACAGGCATGTTGCAGTTTATTTATTGTGTTGCATAGTACTTCAAAGAATTAAAATGTAAAACTTTAGTGTATTAACCACACATTTTATTTTCGGCTGCTTTGACTTGGGACCTTGCCAACCCTGGAGGGACTGCTGTCTACAGGGTTATCTAATTCCTAGAGAGAGCAAGCAACTCTCCCATGAGCTTGCCTTTCATATGCAAACAAACCAATCCAGACCCATAGGCCCAACTACCTTTTCCATACTCTGGATCTCTATTCTCCTGCCCTAACACTTTCCAGTCAGGACAGGCAACTGGGGACTGTCCCTAAATCCCAGAGCCAATAAAATTATTTAACAAACTGATGTTAGGCCTGTGTTTATCCTACCTTTCCATGGAAACCACAACAAAGACTTGCCCGCAGTTCACCCTACCTCCTCCCTGTTCCCTCTGTGTCTTGCCTGATCTCAATACACCCCACATGCCCACTCCATGGCCTAGTGGTCCCTTGTTATAGTTTGAATGTGAGGTATCCCCCTAAACCTCATGCGTGAGACAATGCAAGAAGGTTTAGAGGAGAAGTGATAGGGTTCTGAAAGCCTTCATCTAATCAATGAATCGGTCCTGTGATGCCATTCACTGGGTAGAGACTGAAGGCAGGTGGGTTGTGGCTGCAGGCGGTGGGTCATTGGGGGTTTGCTTTTGGGATATATATTTTGTATTTGGTGAATGGAGCCTCTCTCTGCAGTCTGATCATCATGTGAGCTGCTTCCTTCCGCCACATCCTTCCACCATGGTGTTCTACCTCATCTCAAGCCCCAAGGAATGGAGCCTGCTGTTTATGGATTGAGACTGCTGAAACTGTGAGGCCCCAAATAGTTTTCCTCCTTTACCGTTGTTCTTATCTGGTCTCTTAGTCCCAACAGCAAAAAAGCTGACTTAAACAGCCCTCTTCTCTTCAATTCCGTGAGTTTAACAAATTATCTTTTCAATGGCAGATAGCTCCTGATCTGTTGGCCTTGCCATACCAAAATAGTAATAAAACGTATGCTTTTACAGCTCTTGTCATAAAGGAATTTAAACCTTTGAGATTGGAAACTTGATAAATCATGTAAGAGATCAAAAAGGATACAGTCAGATATAATCTGTAACTGGTGCAAAACTAGGCAAAATCAAGTGGGGAAGTAGCTGTAGTGAGAATAACTGATAGTGTTGGCACGACACAGGAAAAGCTGCATTGGAGAATAAAGAGAGCTGTGCTTAGAGGGATGAGGTGCGCTTGTTGGGTGAAGAAGTTTGAAAGTCTTGGGGGAGCATGAAGCAGTGTATTTGGAAGCAGCTTGTTCCCCTGTGAAATTACTTGACTGAAGTGAGGCATTAATAATTTTAATTAGTCATTTTCTGGTTTCAAGTTGTTTTTGTTTAATACGTTTGATCACATAATGTATTGAAATGGGTCTGAATGATGTTTCCGCTCAAAAGCAAGCATCTTTCTGAGATCTTTTCAGAAGCAAAATGGAATCCAGGCTCTTGTTTTTATTTCTAAAAGGAATGTCCTAGAAAAACATACGATACTTATGGACATAAACTTCTGTATCTAGGCAACATTGCTTTGAAGTAAGGGGGAGATTGTTGACATTTTATAACCGAGGTTCCAAGAACACCAAAAGAAAAGCCAGTGGTGAAGCAGAAATAGCCCACAAGCCAGGGATCCTAGAAAATTGGGATAATTACTGAAATCAATTCTAGCTTACAAAGAACATAAAAGCTGAACACACACTGTTAAATTGCGTTCTGCTCACCTGTGGTTTAGCATGCTGGTTTTTATTTTTTTTCTTTTTTCTTTTTTTAATGCTCAGATTTTATAAAGGCCAAGTAGAATTTCTAACAGATCATTAACAAGAAATAATGGAGGCACATCCTATCATAGCTCTTAAAAATCAAGATTGTAGCTGGGTGTGATGCCACACGCCTGTAATTCCAGTGACCCAGGAGGCTGAGGCAAGAGGATAACAAGTTTAAAGTCAGCAACTTAGAAAGGGCCTAAGCAATTTAGTGAGACTCTGTTTCTAAATTTAAAAATTAAAAGGGCTAGGGATGTGGCTCAGAGGTAAAATGCCCCTTTATTTTATTTGGGTTGGTCTCCAACACCAAATAAAAGAAAAAAAATCTAAATTGTATATAATCTTAAAATTAATCAAATGGAATAAAAATTAAATTGATTTCAGCATATGATATTTATGTTTATAATGTATGCAAAAATAATTGTCAAAGCTTTTAACACATAAACCAATTTATTCATAAAATGGTCAATGTTACTTGGATTTGAGAAGTCATATCTACATGAATAATCCTATGAGTGCTTACTGATTATTCATTCATTTCCATATCCCACATGATCCACACATAATTCATGGATCATGTTGTTGACTTTGAAGGTAACAACTGTGGGCATAAGTTCCGTAGTATGAATGACCACCTCCAATGAGGAAGGAATGGTCCACAGTGTGCCAGCTTCATGCTCAGTGATGGAGAGACCAGGAGACAAATGATATTACTGCCTAGAAGGAGGAACAAATGCCTCAACCAAGGAAATGGTATTAATAAGACTTAAAGTTCTCTACTGAAGAGAATCAACCTTTAAACATGTTACAAGACTATAACTACCAGAAATGACAGCAAAATTTATCTCTACTGCCTGATTAATATAATCCATATTTATACAACCCATACGATGGGATGGCAGATAAAGAATAAAAGATTTTGAGACAGACTACGTTTTAATTCTTAGTTTTGCCATTTTCTAGTAGAACAGTGGGTATAAATAATTGAATCTCTTAGAGCCTCTATGCTGTTCCTTTGTATAATGAATGTGGAAACTGTTTTCAAAACCTTATGAAAATTAAATTGAAATTTATGTAAAAGAACAGGGTTGGTACATAGTAGGTACTCAAAATACAGATCACTCTTCAAAGAATGAATTCCAAGTAAAATTGGGTCCTTTGGAAGGAATAGTGTGAAGTCAGTCTTGATCTTACTTGAAACTGTAAAGAAGGGATTTTAACTTTGTCACCCACCAGTTTCCCTTTCTGAACTAACTGCTCTCTTGTGGTGATCAATTCCTGCTTTAAGAAGAAAATCTGTCATTCATTTACCCAAAGTGTATTTCTGATCAGATTGTCTCTACAAGAATGGAAAGGCTTCAAACCAGAAAAATAAAGACTGTGAGGAGTAAAAACCTCAGCTAGTGAATGCAGGTTTTGTGGAGCCAGTAGTATGGGCCCTAGTCAGGGGAAGAAAATAGAAGGGAGTTTGGAGACTGGAAACATTTTAGATGTAAGTGCAGTGTTCATTGGCTAAATTTAAACATCACAGATTATAATTAGGTAAAAATGAATTTCTGAAGGAAGATTTTGTCTTCTCTTTTAAGCTACAATATACCAGAATGTTTTCCATGAATGCTAGTTCAATACAAAGTGCTTTTCATTGCATTTTTTAAATCTACAGAACTTAAATGGATTTCCTAACACTGACCCACATGAAAAAATTAAAATAAAATGATGAAATGAAATGTTAAACTGTACAAAAGCCATGTTCTTTAAGGTTTTTAAAAAATGTTTGTCTTGTTTTAGGCATTTAGCTTTATTCATTTGCTTTCGTCATTTCCAAGGTCAGTGTGCTCCCATGCTTATTACTTATTGCTGACTTATGTGTGAAAGAGAAGCATAACTGATTGGAGGTATGAATCCCCAGTTTAAAATGAGAGAATTATTAACAATTTAATATACAAAACTAAAGCAGTTTGCTTATTAGTTAACTGCACTCCCCACCCCAACACATACATGCAAACATAAACGTGGCTGGATCTACCCCTGTATTAAAAGGCAAAAAGCAGGATTATAACATCCATTTGGGAAGATAAATAAGCATAATTAATGGTTTAATCTCAAATACACCACTTTTATAGTCAATAAACTTTCCAACATCCAGAAAAGAGTTTCATATGCTTGTGTGATCAGAATGTGGTCTGTATTCATGTGGCCTGGGAATTTCCTCCTCAGGGGAAAAGAAATCACATGCTATTGAATCAAAATAATTTCATATGGAGAAAAGCTACATTTGCAAGAATGTTAAATTGGGTGGCTGCACCTGGATGCTCAAAAAGAAGCACATTATAAAATTAAAAATGATTTGACTTGAAGTTCTAATGTGAGAAATATATACTGTTGATTATTTTATATAGTTATTGATGCTATTTGAAATGATTACTCTTTGCAGTTTAATTCCTGCCTTTCTCTGATGGCATGGTGGAACTGATTACACAAAAATAAAATTTAATCTTCTTCCAAGTCATATGTTTTACAAATGCAGCTTAACTTTGGGTAATTGCATTGAAAATTAAAGGATTTCATCTGAAAGTAAGTCATTTTAAAGGCAGTGTAAATTCTAAGACCTTCCATTTCCTTAAGCAGCATCTAACCAAATGGATATGGAAAACCTAAACACTACACATTTTTTCTAATAGTTTTCTTCCTCCTCCTATTGAAACAAGGTCATAATACAATAATGATATTTGAACTTACTCACCACATGCTGCTGTTAATATAATCTCCCTGTTCTTTCCCTGAATTGCTGTTACTTTAAAAATAGATGGCTTGAAATCCATGAGTATCTCAGGAATTACCATGGGAGAAGTCTCCTAAGAAGGGTCCAGAGGGTTTCCAAGGAAAATGGGAAATTGACTCAGGGCCAGTGGAATCCTTGGCTTACATGATAGAAAAGAAATTCAGCATTCACCAGTCAGAGGCATAGACAGAGGTTTGTTTAGGAAAGTAAATACACATTCCTTGGGGATAAATCAAAGAAAGCACATTAAAAAGAAAAGGGGGCCCTCTCAAGAGTGTAAGGTGCATTTTAGGGGTTTCTAGCTCTTCTTTTAAAGGAAACTTGATGAGGGAGGAGTATGGGAAGATATTAAGGTATGATATCCGTCTGGTGAGCTCAAGGGAGGTCTGGTGGTGTGGTCAGTCTCCAGATTCTTAGTCTTCATTATCTGATCAGTAGATAGTTCTGGAAAGTCCCCTAAAGTATAGGTTTCTCAAACTATCACCTCTTTCTTTACTAAATCTGTTGAGGACTTAATTAACAGTTCACAGGCAGATTTATAGATTTCCTAGGAATTTGGATGTGACAGACCTGGAAGAGATACTGGTTTAGGGGGTAACAGGCCTGGAAAAGTATACAGAACTTCTGAATTAAAATCTTATTTCCTTGTCCTTTATTATCTCCTTCCTGTTTGTTTTTATTTTTTCTATCCTACCTCAGGGTAACTTTTCCTTAAAAAGAAACATACTTTAAATCTATGTAACTTCATTTGTTAATCATACCTCAATAAAACTGAGGAAAACCAAGCCTCAATTAAAAGAAAAGAAAAACAGACAAGTAGATATATTTTTTTAAAAAGTCATAAGTCCCTTCTAGCTGTAGTTTGTTGGTAAATCTGTAACAACTAGATGTCTGAGAAAGAGAAAGTCCTGATATATACCATTTTCTAATTTGCATGGTGTAAATATCTCCATATTGGCTAATCTCTAGTTTCTGACATGTTATCTAGCCATTGGTTGTATAAGTAGTTGGCAGACATACAGTAGTACACCCTTCTTCAATATTTCCACCATTCTTTTTTTTTTTTTTTTGTACTGGGGATTGAACTCAGGGGTACTCGACCACTGAGCCACATCCCCAGCCCTATTTTGTGTTTTATGTAGAGACAGGGTCTCCCTGAGTTGCTTAGCACCTCGCTATTGCTGAGGCTGGCTTTGAACTCGCGATCTCCTGTCTCAGCCTTCCTAAGTGCTGGGATTACAGGCTTGAGCCACCACACCCAGCTTCCACCATTCTTATAAAGGATCTAATTGATGCAAATAATTTCAAAAGCAAAAATGGTAAAATGCAAAAAGTAATACATTTTGAATACATTAATTTTTTTATTGTAGGATATTTAATTGTACATTAATATGTTTTATTTTCAAATAATGTTAGTTTTCAACAACTTGCTCATGAAATTTCTAAAAATTTAACAGTTGGCTCTGGTGGGTTAGCATGAGATCCCTGCATTATGTCACTGGAAATTCTAAATAGAAAGAAGCAGCAGTAATTACATAAGTTTTGGTTTCCCAACTATTGATACATCTTAAATAACTTCCCTTACCCTTAGGTATATCTATACATTACTCTTACATTTAAGAATTTGAGAACATTTTGCACTTACTCTGGAATGGCATGGATATTAAGGAATCTAAAATTTTGAGTGAGTTCAGTCATATGTCTAATCCCACTAGAAAGGCAGTTAGCTACCTGAGAGAAAGAAGAGGTGGCTCCTTGCTGTGCACTATACTCAGAGGCCCCGCTGCCTGCATTCGCACCCTGGTTTCTCTATTTTTCTTTTTGTTTGTTCATTTGTGTGTTTGTTTTTCTTTAGGCATGTTATTTAGTTTCCTGTGTCTCTGTTTATCTTTAAAATGTGTAAAATGGCAGTCCTTACTTCCCAGTGTTCTTTCCCCAAAATGTATTCAGTGTTTAATGAAGTTTAGTTGTCATTTGCATTAGACATTTGGAAAGTTTTCCCTTTCAGAAAATGTCCTTTTTTCTAATCCTTCCCAAATGCAAGAATTCCTAATGGCTCCAAAAAGTACATTAAGTAATGTGCTGAGAGGTCATTATTAATTTCCCATAGATAGCACCGTTTTTGACCCTGGGTCCCTTGTTGATGGGACCAGAGGAATGCTCCATTAGAGTAGATTCGTATTAGACAAGCATACATATTTCTGTATGTGTCCCTTCTCACACACAGTGACCTCTTTGCCTTTTATACAATCTCTCCCACATCTTTCATGGTGACTCCTTAATTTCCCTATTCAGCCTAAGCCCTCACATTCCTTTGCCTACCAGTCTTAGCTTCTGTAATGTTATCAGTGCTTCATTTGGTTAAGGGATGTAATTTATCCTATGATTTTCTTTTCCATAGCACCTTTAGTCAAGATCAACCACTTGTTCCTTCATTAAGAAATTACCTGTTTTCCCATTTTCTTATGAAAGAGAACAGCTTTATAGTTTTTAAACAACTTCATTGATTTGGTAAAGGTACTACAGGAGTGTTAAAATTGAGATACCTTTCTAATGTGAATTACTTAGGTTTCTGGATGTTATAAGATTTCATGGTAGACCCCATTTCAGTAATTGAGTTTAAAGTAACAGAGAGAGTTGAAAGGGAGGGAGGGAGGAGAAAAGCTTACGAGGATCAGAATTTTAAATTACTTACGTTAGTGCTAATTTCTTGAAAGCTGTTCTCTAGTCATACAGAGGACATTTTTATTAAATTCTCAAAGATTAATAATTGTAGGTTCTCCTTTCCATTCATCAGATGTCCATATCTTCCCTCCCTCTCACTTGAACAAAGAATATCAGTAATAACATTTTCTTTCAATCCTCCAGCTTAAAGATGATGGGAAAATATGACTAGTTTTCCTTTTTTGTTTGCTTTCTTGATTTTTGTTATTTTCTAGGGGGAGTAGCTGCACTGAAGTTTGTCTCAGATCTCAGTACCATCTACTCTTAGTCCTCTTCTAGTATGTGTATGTGCTTGTATGTAGATTTTCTCATGGGAATTTAAAAACAACAATGTGAAACTGATAGTAACACCAACTTGTATTTTCTTCTATCTAGGCAAATCATTAGAACTAAGTATGACTAACCAATATTTTACAAGAAGATCTGATACCAAGAGGAAAAAAACCACACTATTCTCATTTCTTTAACACATCAAGTACATATATAAGAAAACAACACAGAAGATTAGGATAAAAAAAACAATTCAAATGATTTCTTTCTAAAATATGTGGATTGTTACAACATATCATGCAAAAATCAATTTAATCATTCTTTCATTTTCAACTTTGGATCAAATGACTAATTTTTGTAAGCAATAGTTGGCAATACTTTTCTTTTATTCCTTCATTCAATTTTCTTTTTTATTTAATGAGAAACAAGTAACTATATATACCACTATTGAAATGTTCTGATTATCTCACACAACTAGCAATATTTATAGCAACTAAATTGAGGATATTTATGCCTTTTGTAACACGTATTTGCTAGTCAATATTCACCTTAATTTTTGTTTAGACAACACAGTAAATAGCTTCTAAAATAGCCCAAAATGATACCTGACTCTTGTCTCAATGCCTTCTATTCAGTGTTAATCTTCCCAATGGCTGGCTTCTGATGAATGAAATCAGTTTAAAAATAAATTTAAATTAAAAAAGCATACAACAAATTGAATGAAATACCACTTTTAATTGGGTATTAGCCAGCTTTTCATAGCTGTGAAGAAAATACCTGAGAAAAACAATGGAAAAAAACGTTTATTTTTGCTTATCATTTCAGAAGTCTCAGCCCATGGTCACCTGGCTCCATTGATTCTGGTCCTTCGGTGAGGCCCACAGTCATGGTGAAGAACCTGTTGTGGAGCAGACTTGCTCACTTAGTGGTGACCAAGAAGCAGAGACAGAGAGAGTTAGGAAGGGCTGGAGAGTAGATATACCCTTCTGAATATGACCTCAGTAACCTACCACCTCCAACCAGTCCCCTCGTCCTTAAGTTTCTACCACTTTCCAGTAATGCCACCAGTTGAGGTTCAATATATGAACCTTTCTGATTTCAAAGTATAACATTGAGTTATGCAAACACTGTTGTTATTTTCTTAAAACTTTTGGGATGCCACTCTGACTCACTCCAGCTGTCCTGTTGTAAGCTGCCCCATGAAGAGATGCATGTAAAATGAACTGCTAATTTCTAGGCAATAGCCAATGAGGACATGGGGCCATTCAAGAGACATGTGAGTAAAATCTATGAAGATAGCTCAAGGATTTATAATCATACCTTGCATTACTGCAGACTTGGTCAACACCTTGAATATAACATTGTTAAGACTCTGACCCAAGGCACTCAACTAAATACCCCATTCATAATCTATGGAGACTAATATGATAAATGCTTTTTGTATTTAAGCCTATAAGTATTTATTAGTTATTACTTATTGATAATAATTGATAGATTTGTGGCCTAATGAAACTTTTAATTTATTACAAGCATAATTTGCATTGATACAGCATTAAGTTTTCAGATTCCATTTTGTTCTCTGAATGATATCAAAACCTCTGGTTTAGAGAAAAGAGTCACCATCACACCCTTTTGGTACTTTTAGTTCTCATTGTGTTCCAATAATATTTTATTTAAACATACAGAAGATGAGTTTTAATGGATAACAATCTAATAGGATAATACATTTCTTTTAAATGGATAGACCAACACAGACATCTGCATAAACTATTACTTTTCTTTATTTATAAAAAGAATCAATAGTAAAGTTGATTAATTATGACTTTAATAAAGTCATATGGGCATCCCTTTACTTAAAAAGACTTTTTAATTAAAATTCCCGTCCAAAAATAGAGCTTTTAACAGATAAAGAAATGAGAAATTAGCCTATGTTAAAAAATAATGAATAGATTCTGAATCACACTGTGAAATCCTTTCTATATGTCAAAAAACCTTATGGAGAACATGAGACTGGATTTTTATTGGGATACATAATCTGTAGGACATTCAGAGAGATGAAAATACTCCATTTTGAAGTTCTTCTCAATTTTACTCCAGTAGGCTGCAATGGAAACTATTCATCCCTGTGGTTATACACCAAAAATGGTCAAATTGAAGCATGCATACACTTTATCAGATACATTTGACTATTTAGTGGGAAAATGCAAGAAAAATATTTATCTATTTTTATGCATTGTGTTTTATATTCATTGAGGTATGATTATATTCATTGTTTCCACAGAATTTGGTTCTGAATTTAAAACCATAGCATATAGACTCTTTGATTATGATAAATTGCTCTCAGAAAATGAGACTTATGAAAAGGAAAATATTGTCATGCCATCGAGTTAGTGGCTGAAATGCCTTCTGGGACATATTGTGATGGATCTGCTAGATGCCCTCTTGGTTTTAAAGGTCTTCAGTTAGAAGTGCCTTCTTCTTCTGTTGGCATAGTTCTTGTTATAAGATAGGAGGTGGTCTGCTAAATGTTTCCTTATAATAAAGGGATGGGGAATAAAGAGAAGTTCAGAGGTGGGACCATTGAAGGAAAGTGTTGTACATTTTCCTGATCTGCTATCTCTCAGAAGAGGCTTTAACATCTATCTAGGTTTTTCAAGAATACGTAATAAATTACTGTGAAATATACCCCACAAATTATAAACATTAAAGGAGATGGGAAAGCTAAATATTCTGATATAATCATTGTACATTGTATACATGCATGAAATTAAAGGGCATACCTCTCTAAAAATGTATGGTTATTTTGAATAAAAAAGAGAATTTAAAAAATATACTCAGCCAGGCATAGTGATACATGCTTGTAAACCCAGTGGCTCAGGAGACTAAGGCAGGAGGATTGCAAGTTCAAAGCCAGCCTCAGAAACTTAGCAAGGCCTTAAGCAACTTAGAGAGATCCTGTCTCAAAATAAAAAAATATAAACAGGGCTTGGGATGTGGCTCAGTGGTTAACATCCCCGTGTTCGATCCCAAAAACAAAGAACAAAAAACTATACTCAGCTTTCAATAAGTTCCACTTATGGAAAAGAATGATGTCATCCTATTGAAAGTTTCTCATTGTGACATATTTCTCAAGAAAAGTGCTTATAAACCTGATATGAGGTAGGTTGTTTTATGACCAAATAGCTTTACTTACAAATGAATGCTATTTCTTCTTCTATTAAATCCGACCTTCAAAAAGTGCTGCTATTTAGCAGTGTATACTGTGGGACAGCTGGAATCACTCCAGAATATATATGGATGTGTGTATATGGATATGCATATGGATATATGGTATACATATATAGATAAATAAATATATGCATGCATAATATATATAAATACTTATGTATATAAAGAGCTTTTAATCTTAAAATTATACTTAAGGCTTAATTCTAATGACATAAACTGTATTAGTCATCTTAACATTTTCTAACATTTCCCAAGGGCTCCTTTATTATGAGTATATTTGATAGTATTTTTAAACGAGTGAAATTCTCAAGAAAATTATCTCTTGTAGAAAAAAAATTGGCAGAATAGTTGTAATGAAAATAAAATTGACAAGAAATTCCTCAAAAAATTCAGTATATTCAAAATAATATTTCTTTTAAACATGAGGCACAGTTGATGTTGGTCTTGGTAATATATCATTCAAATTAATTGTAAGAGTATGTATTTAAAACAATGTTAAAATAAAGATAAAATAAAAAAGAATACAAATTTGTTTCACAGTTGTTTATAGTCCACTAACATTATTATTTTTTGTAAACATCATGTTTCTAATTTAATACTGCTGACAAAGTTTAGTTTTTTCTTGAGGCTTAAATGTCAAAATGAACTTTTTTTTAAATTGGTCTATTTTCAATCTGATGACTATTTTTCTCCTGGATGAATGGTTGTGATTACAAATTCAATTGATATAAAAATAATCTAGTGCTTAGAAAAAACAAATCAGAAACAATCAGGATGTTAGATAAGAAATTTGCTCTATTGTGTGTAAAAGCAATAACTTAGTTAGTTGAAGGAAAGTGCTCAGTGGACACTATGCCTCAAGAGGGACTAAAAGGACATCTATAAACTGAAAAAATCTGCAATTTTAGATAATGTGATGGAGGTAACATTACTGAGAAGAAACTCTTTACCTAATCAAAGCTAATCTTTTCTAAATTGATGAATTTTACTTCTTCAGAGAAAATCTTGCAATTTCAACATAGACCCCTCACTTAATCTGAGTAAGTTGTTTATGATCAGTTGATGAGAAAGTTTTTTCATCATATATCTTATGCAACTCTGATTAAAGAAAAAGTACACTTATTTTGAAGTAAGATTATGCTATTTAAAAACAAACTTATAAAGAAAATAATATTCAAGCTGTTCAATATTTTTATGAATAAGATTAAAAACTAACTGCATTAAAACTATTAACATCCCATCTTTAGACTCCATATCATTTTAGTAATGTTAATCAGAAAATTAAATAGTCTTTGAAGGTTATTCTAGACTTATGTATTTAAAGATTTAATTTAAATTCATTTTTGATAGACTAGGCTCTTAGGAGTATATCACATCCTTAACAATTTCTTACTAATATTAATTTTTAAAATTTCTAATCATATGGTTGAAACTTACAAACAGTAGTAGAATATATTATTTGGTTATAGATGTAATGATATAGTGAATAGGGAAAAATAACTTCAACAAAAATTCTTTTGTGAAAACACAAATCAGAATTAATTGATAAAGAGAAAGCACTAGTGTAGACCAAGTTAAGTGGACTGAATGGTTTGAGATGCAGGAAGGAAAAAGAAAAAGCTTGAATTGAGCATCTATATGTGTCAGGTATTTTTAAAGATACCCCCTATTTTTTATCATGGTTACAGAATGATAGAGTAAATATCCTATGTGTTTTACAGTTGAGGAAACTGTGAACAGGTGATTTTTTTTTTTTAGCCAAGGTCACACTGCTTATATATTCTATATCTACTTATTTGTAGTACCTCTGTTGAAATAGTTGAATAAGGCCTTCTTGGGACATTCAGAGGACCTTGCCATTTTACACATTCACATGTGGCTTCAAAACCTATTCTTCTTTTCCTATACCTGATAGAATCATATGAGCAAAGCCATAGAGACAGATGAAATATCATTTTGTGTTTGGGACAATGGACATGTGGCAGGAGTCTGGGTTATGAAGTAATAATGGATTTGGATCAAAATGGTAGCCTGTAATTTAACTCTCTGGTTTAAAAGAAATCATAAATATCAGTATAAGAACTTGCATTTTATACTGCATTGAGTGGGGAGCCATCAAATATTTTGACTATAAGGGTAACACAGTCAAAATTACGAGCTGAATTTGTGAATTTCCTCAGCTTATTCTAAGAGGAATACATTCTCTAACCTAGCATTATTTCTAAAACTTGTTTAACTGGAACACATTATAGTTGTTTTAGTTTGGAATAACTTTATTTAATGTAAAGTGAAAACATGATTTAATTCAAAATTACAATATATGATAGCTCCATAATAACTGTAGTTTCAAATCAATTTCTGTACCAGTTTTCCTTAAAACTAAAATTTTAAATTTCTCTTTCATGATTAAAAGTAAAAATTTCCCTATAATGCATAGATATCCCTGAGGGAGAAACTAGAAGTACATAAATGGACAAGGTTTATAGAAAAGTTGAGGGTTATGTTTTGAGGTAGAAGGAAGCATGGGGTTTTCTCTAGTAGTCAACAGAGTTATGTGGAATGCCAGAAACTCTTACAGGTTCTGAGGTTGTGCACAGCAGTGGAGGCAATCCTTGAGCTTGGTGAGCTTTTATTTCAGTGAGAAGAGGACAACAAAAAGGAAATACCCAAATTCTTAACAAATGCAATAAAATGGGTCAAAGGAAGAGGAAGCTTGAAGTTGAACATTATGGTGCAGAGACACCTGAAAGGTATGAGAAAGTGTGTTCGAAGCTTATCTGCCAGCTATCCTTTCAAAAGAAGAAAAAGTGCAAACTAGTTCACCAAAAACATTCCTCAAGTGCTTAAGCACTCCAGTTGTTCTCAGAGTATGTGATGAAATGGAGTATAAGAGAGAAAGAAGTGACATCCCCGAGGATGAGTGTCCAGAAGTAGCTGGAGGGAGGCTAGAACACGTAGGATCTTGTAAGATATTGAGTTTCGGTATTTCCTCAGAGAGAAGGGAATTCACTGAAGTTTCTATATATGAGAGACATGATTTTACATACATTTTGAAAAGATGACTAGGGACAGGACAAAAACAGTGACAGAATTTATAAGCCATTGCAATAATCGCACTAAGAGATATTGATGGTTTGAAGTTCACTTGTAGCAGTAGACATTCTTACAGTGTCTAAATTCCAGTTCTGTTTCTATGTTCAGGTCAAAAAAATTGACTGTTTTAATGATGACCATTGGATTTAGCAGTATATATGTCACCACTGTCTATGACAATGGGTGTTTTCCAAAGTGGTGGAAAATTAGTTCTGATTACACTGAGTTAAAGAGAAAATGAAGGGAACTAAAGGGAGGCTATGTTTTTAAAGAGCTTTATTATTTAAGGGTATAAAGAAATAAAGCATAAAGTAGAGCAGAATGTGACTGCAAATATATATTTTAAATATGCCATAAATTATAACAAATTCTTATTCTAACTGAAAAAATCTAGCAGAAATGGAAAAACTGATAATGTAGTAGAGAGAGTTGGAGTTGAGGAGGTATCAAGGGATTAATGTCATCATATAAATACATATACTTTGCTCCAAGTAAGAGATGTTAGGGAGGTTGGTAGATATGATCTTAAGAGTATGTGGACATTCTCTTTGATTATTTCTATTGGAGTTTTTACTTAAAAAGATATTGTTAAAATCATAGACTAAGCATTCTCTGAGAAAAGGTGATGATTTGTAGGTTAATGAATAGCTTTAGGTCTTTTGACTTCCAAGCCAGTGTTTTAAAAAAGAATAAAATGTTAATATTTATAGCTCCAGAGAATAATAGACAGATATTGATATCATTTAATAAGTCTAAGCTTTTAATTTGTTTTAATTTTTTATTATAGTTATTAATTTTTATGTTTTCTCACTATTTTTAAACTAGAACATGCTAACTTCTCAATAAATATTAACTATTATAGGGAAACCCAGTTGGGAAATATAATTTCTTGGTTGACATCACTTTATGATATTCATTTGTGACTTCAGACATTCTTTTTTAAAAATACAAATATATCATTATTTAAGTCAGTTCCTCAAAAGTTTGTTCAATGGTGGAAAAAAACATTCTATTAGGAATACAAACTGAGAACAAGCTAGATTTCCTATTCAGCGAGTCAAGGTTGCCTCTAATTTGCATCTCTAGGAGGCTCTCTGTGGATTTCTCAATAGAAATCTTGATGGCCTCAAGAGACTGGAATGATATATTCAAAGTGCTGAAAAAAATAATTGCCCACTAAGAATACCTAGAAAACTGTCCTCCAGGAACAAAAGAAAGACAGCCTTTCTCAGACAAACAAAACCTAATGAAGTTTATCACCAGGAGAACTACCTTGGAAGAAATGCAAATAATAATTCTTGAAGGTGAAATGAAAGGCCACTGACTAGTAACATAAACACATGAAAGTATAAAATTCACGAGCAAAGGTAAATATATGGTCAAATTCAGAATATTCTAATGTTTTGATGATGCTGTGTAAGTCATTTCTAACTCTAGCACACAGGTAAAAAGATGAAACTATTAAGATATCTATAGTTAAATTAACTTGTTAGTGGATACACAATTTATAAATGTGTGAATCATGATATAACAAATATAAAATGTGGCGAGCAGGGAGTAAAAGTATAAAGTTTATGCATGCAACGTTAATTTGTTAACAGTTTAAAATAGACTTACAAGATATTGTGTATAAGTTTTATTGTAACTACAAACCACACATCTTTTGTAAATACATACAAGATAAAGGAAAAAATTATTAAATCACAAAGCAAGACAGAAATAAAGAAAGGAAAATTTATCAGCAAAATTACCTGAGAACAATTAATAAAGTGGTAATAGTAAGTACTTGCCTATTACCTATTACTTTAAATATGAATGAATTAAATTCTTCAATCAAGATAAAGAGTAATGAAATGAATTAAAAACAAACACAAACAAACACAAGCATTAAAAACAAGACACAAACCAGGCACTGTCGTGCACTCCTGTAATCCAACTAAGGAGACTGAGGCAGGAGGATTGCAAGTTCAAAGGAAGCCTCAGCAACTTAGTAAGGCCCTAAGCAACTTAGCAAGATCCTGTCTCAAAATAAAATATTAAAAGGGCTGGGGGTGTGACTCAGTGGTTGAGGGCCCCTGGTTTCAACTTCTGGTACCAAAATCAAAACAACAACAAAAACCAATAATAACAAAAGACAAAAACTACCTTATATTACATACAAACCCACAGCAGACTTATATTACCTTTAAGCACACAAAGAATGAATTTGAAAGGATGAAAAAAAAATACAAATGCAAATGTGAAGCAGGAAAAAGAGCTGGGATAGTCAGATGGCCCTTGATGGGCCCCCTTCAAGGTAAGGTTTCTGTGTAGCAGGGCTGAGAGACCACAGATGCAGAAAGCTGGTAGGCTCCAAGTTCAGACCGATTGCTGAGTAAGCAGAAAAACCCACTGATGGTAAGACTTCTGTTGCCTAGTGCCCAGACCCTCTTCAAAAAATGCAGGGTAACCTGATTGACCCAAAACATGTGTAAAGAGCTTGTAGACATGTAAGTCCCTACTCAGGATTAGGTCAGGGGGCTATTTCCTTAACTCTTAGATTCATATAAACCCCTAAATAATAGCCACTCACTGGCAATCCTCTTTTGGGTCCCCTCTTTCTTCAGAAGGTCTGCTTTCTTTCTTTTTATTACTCTAGTAAATCTTGTTACTTTGCTCTCCCACTTTGTGTGCATGAATTTCATTCTTTGAATTTGCAAGACAAAGAAACCAATCCCATACTCTGTGCTGCAAATGGAAATCTAAAGAAAGAAGGGTAGTTGTATTCACACTAGACAAAACAAATCTGAAGTGAAAATCAAAAGATAAGAACATAATATATTTAAAATTATAATTTAAAAAATCTATCAATAAAGGGAGAAATAAACTTTAATTACAGTAATAGTAGGAGACTTTAATATCCCCCTTTCAGCAAGGGACAAAATTCAGACAGAAAATCAATAAACACCAAACTTGAATTATACTTTAAGCCAAATGGACCTAGCAGACATATACAGAACATTCTACAGCAGAATACAGATTCTTGTCAAGTGTACATGGATATTTGTACATGCATATTCTCTAGATAGATCATATGCTAAGCCATAAGCAAGGCTTAACAAGTTTGAGAAGATTGATCATATAAGACATGTGTTATGAGTATGGGGCATGAAAGTAGAAGTCAAGAATAGGAGGAAAATTGGAAATTTAAAAAATATGTTCAAATTAAATAACACATTCAGAGCAATCAAAGGGTCAAGAAGAAATTGAAAGGGAAAAGTATCATGAAAGAAATGAAAATAGAAACATGAACTATCAAAACTTGTGGGATGCTGCAAAAGTACTTCTAAGAGGGAAGATAATAGTGATAAAATCCAACAGGAAGAAGAAGAAGAAAAAAGACAAGCTAGGACCTAACTTTACAAAGAAGAACTAAGTCCAACAACAGTAGAATGAAGAAAATAAGAAAGATCAGTACAGATATAAATGAAATAGAGTCTAGAAAACCAAAATATGAGTGAAACTGCAAGTTGATTTTTAGAAAAGATAAAACTGACAAACAGCTAGACTAAGAAAAAAGAGAAAGTAAATAAACAGAGAAACCAGAAGGCACTGCAACTGATACCATTATTCAAGTAAACTCATCTAAGAAATTATAAATTTAGATTTGGACTGACTTAGAATTTTCCCCTCTCTTCTGCTATAAAGATATATATGATTAAGCACTGAAATAATACCAAGCAAGAAACAAATTTCAGGAAAGTGCTTTCCTTAGTTACATTCTCATCTATACTTATAAATGAAGGTTACAGAAAAGAGACTACTACACAGCAATTAATCTTTTCTTTATAAAAGGAAAAGGGAAAGTAATTAAAATTCTTGAAAACAAAACAGAATATGGCTTTGAGGACAGGGCACTGGACAACCAAACTCTGGTAGAACCTAGTCATTTCTCTGGTAGAACCTAGTCATTTTCAAATTCATCTGAATTTGAAAGCAGATATCAATGGACATCCACACTTTAAGAATAATAGCATTTAGCCAGATGCAGTGGTTCACTCGTGTAATCCCAGCAGTTTGGGAGGCTGTGGCAGGAGAATTACAAATTGTTTTTTGTTTGTTTGTTTTTTTTTGAACCAGGGATTGAACTCAGGGATACTTGACCACTGAGGCACATCCCCAGCCCTATTTTGTGTTTTTTTTTAAACTTAGAGATAGGATTTCACTGAGTTGCTTAGCGCCTCTCTATTGCTGAGGCTGGCTTTGAACTTGAGATTCTCCTGTCTCAGCCTCCCAAACTGCTGGGATTACAGGTGTGCGCCACCACGCTTGGATGAGAATTACAAATTCAAAGCCAATCTCAGCAATATAGCAAGGCTCTGAGGAACTTAGTGAGACTCTATCTCAAAATAAGAAATAAAAAGAGCTGGGGATGTGGTTCAGTGATTGAGTGTCCCTGGGTTCAATCCCCAGTACCAAAAAACAAAACAAAACAAACTAACCAACTAACCCCACATTTACCTGATGGCTTCCTCTCAGTTTTGACTTTCTAACAATGGAAAATTAGAAATAGGATGTTTTCTTTTCTCTTCCAATACTCATGTGAAAAGAGGCAAATGGACCAAAATCTAATTTTAGTTAGTATTTATTGAAATCATTCCATTCGACATTAAGAACTGCAGTTATTTTTAACTATAGGTACTTACATAGGATGAAAATTGAAAATTATAAGCCTGATAATTTTAATTTAAAATTTAAAGCCTGATAAACTTTGTATTGTATTAGAAGCTGACTAAAACATATAATATTTAATATACTGATGTTTTATTGGAAATCATGTATTTAGTCCATTATTACCCATTTTACAACCCAGGGGAAAATCAACTTATGTGACTTTAATTACTCAGTTGTAAGTGACATCACAAGGATTGTTTTGGAAAAACACTTAAACAAATAACACACGGTGACTAATTCTCATTATTGTGTTCTAACTGTTCTCACTCTATCAAATGAAGAGTGAGCTAAAATTATAGCGCACTTTTGCAAGTATACCAAAAACAACATTGTCTTTTCCTTAAAAATTATCAGTTTTATCTTTAAATAATTTTGTGTTTTTATCTTAATCGAATACAGTTGTTCTTTCTACCAGTATGAATATAAGAAAATGAGTCAGTTTTATAAACCAAACGTGATAGGATGGGGGACGGGCACATGTCTTTATGGTTCTGGTTCGTGGAAAGAAAAGATTGATCATTACTTGGAGTTACTGTGTCTTTCATCATGTATTGTCTTCTACCTCAGAATACTGCTTTCTACATAATGATTTCAGAGAACTTAAATTGATTTAGAATTATTAGGTGAAATGGTGAACTATTTCTCAATATATATATGTAAAAAAATGTTTGTTCCAGTTACTGACCAGGGGTCCAAGGAGTTTCTCCAAAAGGGATAAGGGGATCTTAATGGGCTCTGGTAGGTACTTGACTTTCTGGCTAGGACTGACTAAAACAACAAACCTCCAAGCAAACTTGAATAAGAAAATTATCTCAGTATAAGGACAAGGACGGCAGAAGAGAAAAACAGAGGAAGCCAACAGCCTTCAAGTTCACCCTGTAATTAAAGTACGGGAGCTTGTACACTGTAAGCTAAAGTCAAAGCACAAAGTGGAAAGAGAAGCAATTGGCTAAACTTGCCAAGGTTGCTGTCTCAGTTCACCTCCTAGTTGGCTCACTACAGAAAGGTCTCTGGATAGGAGTATGAGGAGGTTCCCGAGAAGGAAGAAGGAGACCTCAAATCAGCCCTGGTGGGTTTTTAACTTTTGCCTCAGAAAGGAATTTCAGGATACATTAAGATTTCAGGATACATTAAGTTTTTTTTTCAGGAAAGTAAGCAATAGAGCAGGGTGCACATTCAAAGGGAGGGTTTGTGCACTTGAGAGTAAGATGCCTCTTTGGGATCTTGAGTTATTCTTTAAAAAAAAATTTGTAGTTGTAGATGGACAGCATGCCTTTATTTGTTTCATTTTTATGTAGTGCTAAGGATCGAACACAGTGCCTCACACATGGTAGGCAAGTGCTCTGCCACTGAGCTACGGCCCCAGCCTCTTAGGCCATTTTTTTAAGGAAAACTTGTAAAAAGTGAACCTTGGAAGTGTATGAGTGATGTCAGCCTGGAGAGCAGGATTCTCTCACTCCTGGACACAGGGTGGGTCATAGTGGTCTAGATCTGTTCACAGTCTCTAGTTGGATATCATCCAGTCAATAGACAATGATTACAATATACTCACACCACAAGTCTCTAACAGTATTCTCTCCTGGCTTTATTTAGTGTGAAGAAAATACGATGTGTAAGTTAGCAATGTGTGTAGGCATTAATTAACTAGATGGGCAATGTGCTAGGATTCATGAGCTTTTGAAGAATTTAGGCTTGCAGGAAAACAGGCATGGGGAGTAGAAGTGGGGGTGTTCAGGGTTTCTTAAATTTACAGTGCTGGTGTCTTTTTATCCTGCCCTGTTAGTATCCTCTCTACCTATCTTTATTTCTTCTATCCTACCTTAGAGCTACTTGTTTTTATAAGTGTTCATTTATGTTCTTTCATAGAACTTAAATTGACTAATATGAAGGAATTATTTGAAATTGAGAGCAGTCTTTCCGGACACTCCATTTCAGAAAAAATATGAAGAGAAAATATTTTTAAAACAATTTCTATCTTTGGTAGAATT
The DNA here is from genome assembly GCA_004024805.1 of Geosciurus inauris. NCBI lineage: Eukaryota > Metazoa > Chordata > Mammalia > Rodentia > Sciuridae > Geosciurus > Geosciurus inauris. The sequence continues at coordinate 27,760 of PVHX01018007.1, forward strand.
GTCACATCCAGGTCATGTAAATAATTTGACTACAAAGTGCCTTATAGAAAACTAGTGTCTTCCAACTATTAGAAGAAGGTCTCTAATATTTTTTAAGTTCTTTCCAACCATACCCATATTGATAGATAATGTTTAGAACTCGGGGAGGAGCCATATTTGTGGTCAAATGCATGTTTTAAAATCAATTTTGTTCAAAAATGAGAAAACTTAAAATCTTGGATCATCTGAAAGATTTAAAATGAAACACAAATGTAAAATGTTTCATAAGCATAATAGCCATCATGAATTAAGCATGATCTATGAGGAGCATTTTCTCATCAACTCTACATTCCATGTGTAGATACTTCTATCACCTATAATTTACAAATGAAAGGATCAAGCATTGGCAGGGTAAATAACTGTCCATGTGCTCACAGATAACTACATAGTGGAGCTGGAATTAAGATCCATGCATTTAGGTTGCGGAGTTCACATGCTTAATGATGATACTAATTATCTCATCTAACTCAATGTTCGAAAGGCAAAGTGTTACCTATTTTAGATTCTTCTTCTTCCGAAGAGATTTTCTAACTTTGTAACTGTGCTAACACAGAAGATGTATTGAGAGCAAGTAAAGAAAACTTTTAATTTATAGTGAAGATTTTAAAAATTATTAATATCAGTTTGAAATCAAGGCATCTCTTTAAAGGTTAAATGTAGCAGTAGGCCAAAATGTGTCTGAAGCATTGGAAAATAAAATACAGAATAAAAGGCATCTCAAGAATTAAGACTTTGCTAGTTAAGAACAATATTTTTCTGATCAATGTATGTATCACCTTTAATTAAGAATTGCTATGAATAAACATGAAGAAACTATTCACTTTGCACCAATTCCTTGTGAATCAGAGTTGCAACCATTTCAAATAGTAATATATGAAATCTGTTTTTGAATGTATTTAACTTTACTAATTGTAGCTCATCAATATTGAAGGTTTATACCTTCCGTTTTCATGCAGTTTCTCAATTTTAAACAGAACTAAACTGTTTCTATATTCTGTGCACTCGAATTCAAATATCAGGAAGTAAACTCCGTGTGAAGAACTGAAAGCCAATGCTATAAATAATTTTGTACTCTAATATGCAATGAAATTAAAAATGATTCTAATTTTAAAAAATGAGACTTCATGTTTTTGCCTTTTCATACCAAATTAGAAGTTTAAATGATTTTGTCATGGTTTCTTACTGACTAGAGGGTCAGAAGTGGGGAAGATATGTAATTCCTAAATTTCAGAATGAGAGGTTTGTTCTGATTATTGGTGAATTCTCAATTTTCTTGCTCTTAAATACTACCAAGAAAACTCTATAATAAAGTGATATAAATATGTCATGAAGAGAGTCCTCAAATAGACATGGATTTTGAATTAAAATTAGAGAGTCTCATCAGAACAGTCATTCAAAAATGTACATTCTTGTTTTGCCCTGAGACTTTCTGTTTTATTCATTCATCATCCTCAGATTTTATAGAGTTCTGTGGTACAAAATTCAATCAATAAATATAGGAGGAGAGAAAATCAATGCTTCCTAAACTATACTAAGAACTTAAGAGTTTTATTTGTTGAGAATATATAGAATTCTGCTACTTAAACACTTTGGATATTTATTAACATTGCTATTCTTATGAAATTAAGAATTCTGGGATTAAACTCATGCAAAACTTTCATTTTCCTTTGGAAAGTTGTTTTATCTAGAATATTTTTTAGTGGAAATATTTCACTTTTTAGTTCAATACCTGGTAAATATATAAAATACATAGATTTTATCTATACCTTTTTTGGAAAAATTAAAGAGAGAAAATAGATTTAGACTGAGCTGAAAATTAAAACTAACCTATGTTTTTAATAAAGTAAATGTGGTTGGTTGTTATACCTCCTAGCATATCAGCACACACTTCACTCATTTCATGGAATTGAAGACATCATCATTTTTCTGTGGCTATTCCCAGGTGGGGGAAGTTCAAAATGGGCAGCATAATATTTTATATTGGTTCATGTACCAATATGTAACAAAATACCATTAATATGAATAATTGTAATGTACCAATAAAATTTTTAAAAAATTTAGTAGTGCATGAGCACTATTATGAGCCTGGCTTTGAATTAGCTTAATTACAAAGAAATGTTTTATTCTGTATTTTATTACTTGGTTTAGTTTATTAAGCTTGATTTTATAGAGTTTTCAAATAAATCCATATAGGATAACTTCAAATTATTGCAAATATTATACATACCAATAATATGTTGAACACTACATATTTAATCTTAAGGTAGAAAAGTGCAAACTAAGTCAACCAATAAACATTTACTTTGGTATGTCACAGATATATATTTTAAATGAAGCAGTTATCTTATACTGACTTGTTTGCCAAATGTACAGAGATTTCAAGACTTAATTTGGATTATTGGATAACTAAAGGAAATTTTCACACACATTATTTTTATGCACAGTTCCAATATGCATCAAATTTAATTACCATGATATGGTTAGATAATAGCAGTCCCCAGCAAAACAGCTCAAACTTCAGCTACCACAAAATTGATAATTGTATGTCAATTAATTGTATAGAGTACAGATTTTTCTATAGTCTTTCAGTCCACAAATTATTGTATAAATAACAAATGCTCATTATGCTCAATGAACAGTTATGTCACTTCTTTCCAGGTCTGTCCATGAGTGGTCACTGCCCATTTGTTTTTCAGTTCCTACGTTGACAGCAAAGCACGGAGCTGTGTTGTCTTCTTGTCTCCTAGTGACACACCATAGAACATTGTATAAAAATAGATCTCTGAAAGAGAATTGGCCAACAAAGTTGGAAGTGCGGCAAAAAAAACTAAAAATGAAATTTTAATAAAATAAAAATGGACTTATAAAGAAATAGATGGCCTTAGGTATGTTAACACTGGTTTTATTTGAAAAATTGTGTATATGCAGGCAGAAGAACTTAACTCGAACTTATTGACATAAATGGGAAAGATGGTTGTGATAAAAATATAGATGAATATGACCCAAAAGAAATGATGTGAGAAAAGTACTCCACATAAAATGAACTCGGTGACATTTTACAACATTTAAAGAACAAGACTGAAATTTTGGAAGACTATCTGAACTTAGCAAATTGTATGACAATTTACTAAGGCATAGAAAAAGTGCTTGCTTAATATTGTCATTTATATGATGAGAAGAACAAGGCACACACTGTTCAAACCATGCTTGGATAAAGTTATGCCAAGAAATAAAATACATTAATTCTCAGTGGTTTGAATATTGCAAATGACAGTATGCTGTGGTTTGTATGTTTGTGTCCTCTCCAAAATTCATGTTGAAACATACTCCTCAAAGCAACAGTATGAAGAGTAGGGCATTGGGAGGTGATTAAATCATGAGGGATCCTTCCATGTGAATGGGAGTGAGGCCCTTGTAAATAGATTACTCAGTGTTTGGTTCATTTTACTCTTTGGCCTTCTGCTATGTGAAGATGCAGCAACTAGGGACCATTTTAAAAGCAGAGAGAGTTGGCTTCACTGCACACTGAACATGCAGGTGCCTTGATCTTGGACTTCTCAAGTTTCCAGAACTGTCAAAAATAAATTTCTTTTGTTTACAAATTACCCAGTCTTTGGCATTTTGTTATAGCAGCACAATGGACTAAGACATACCATGCAAAGTAAATATTAGTTTTACTGTTTTTTATTGTCCTATTTATAACTGATGATAAGAGAACTTGTAATGTTTAAGTCTCTTAAATTTTTGGTCATGGAGCAGGCAGTACAGATATTTGATTCCAGAAGCAAGGCTAGACCCATATCTTTATTTCCACTGAATTCTGAATTGGCTTTCCCCAGTTATTTTTACCTTTCTGAATCTGTTTTGTGCCTTTAAATGAAATGAGTGAATTAGATTTGAGATTTTCAAATTAAAACTTTGATGTAGATGCCTCAGGGACCCCTAGGGATTGATTCAAGCAGGTGTTTATCTTCCTACCCCCAGCCCCATTAAATAGTACAATACAACTATTACAAATTTATATATTTGTCTCAGTGTGTTTATTGTTGCTGCTGTTTTTAAGGAAAAATGGACCTAGAGATCTGTTTTTTAAGAGCTTGTATTATTAGAATGGATTATTTCTATGGTGCCCTTTAACTCTATAATTAAACCTACTGGCAATGGAAATTGGTGCTCATAACTTGTTATTACTGTTAATAATGACACCACTATGTCACCCAATGACAGGCATTTTTAATATAATAAGTTCCCCACAGAAAACCAGACTTGAGGCAAACATTTGTTCATAAATTGCTTTCTAGAGAGATGGAAAATGTTTTTTCCACAGTTTTTAAGATGAAGTGGTTAGGCTTGCTGAAAGAAAAAAGAAGCATAACAAAACAAAATTAACTGTCATAGGAAAATCTGTTTTCAGTAAATTAGAGTCAGAAAACTATTCTCACAAAAGATATAATTAAATTCAGTAAGAAATCACTATCGCGTATTATTTTCAAAACTTTATTATGAATATTTGAAGACAAATTATTTTAGAGACAAAAATATTTATTTCATTATCTTCTTTGGTTTCAGAAGTTATCTAAAGAGATATGAGGGGAAAAATGACTCTTTACTGAGATTGACAAGGTGATGGAAATTTCAAAAATAAAGTTAAAAGCAAACAAACAATAAAAACAGTACTCACTTAACTTTACTCAGAACAAGAGATTTGCCCAACCCTCCTTAAATCCTGGTATCCCTTTGCAAAGTAAAGTGAGAGAGCTTGTATTAAAATTTTCAGGAAAAGCAGCAAAAAAAAAAAAAAAAAGCTTTCACCATCTATTCCTGCCTTTGTTTAAATATGTAGAGTTTTTAGTCGGAAGATGCTGATAACTCAGGAACTAGCTTTATTAAGACTGATACAATGCTTATATGTCTTCAAAATCTTCCCGTAGATGCAAACTTTAAAAGTGAAGATCAGTAGTGAGAGATCCAGGAAAACAATTTAAGAGAATCTAAATAATTTATTCACTAGGAACACTGTATAACTGTTACAAATACTATTAGTTCTACTTAAAGTATCATATTTGAAAATACTTTTTAATACTTTACATAAAATTTCTTTCATTTATTCTGGAATATTTTCCAACTAAATACTACAATGACAAAGATGGTTCAGAATCCGCAGCTCATTAGCATATCTTTCAATATAATGAATCAATGAAGCACTTCAAAAGTGATCCTAATAGCTAGGCATGGTGGTGCACGCCTATCATCCTAGCCACTCAGGAGGCAGAGGCAGGAATATTTCAAGTTCAAAGTCAGCCTCAGCAACTTAGCAGGACCCTCTACAATTTAGAAAAACCCTGTCTCAAAAAATTTTATGAACAAGAAATTTAAAGTTTAAGTATATACTCACAAGATTTTAAGCATTAGAGGAAATGAACTTCTTAGGTGATTATTTTTAGAAAAGTACTATGTACTTTTCCAGGTGGAGGTGCCATTTTGATGTGAGCATGATTGATATACCACATTGTATAATTCTAAGTTGTTTGATGGAGATAAGCATCACCAAAAATATACATATATGCATGTAGCACATGAATATAATGGCTTATGCAATTTTTATTTTTATATATTTTTTTAATTTTAGGAAAGATAGCAGTATCTTCAAGACAAATTTCAGAAGGAAAGAAACATGGTTCCACATTCTGGGAAAACAAAACCAAAAAGCCAGGTATGACATTGCTTATCAAAATGTCAGCATGGTCTTCCAACAGTCAGCATTTAGTTGGATCTTCTTTCTAAGTGTTCTTTCTCTTTGTGTAAAAGCTATGATTGAATGGAAGAGAGAAACATATTGTAGATTACAGGGGGTCTTCAGCAGATATTTGAATCTCCTTGCTTTCTTGGCTCATTATCTGCTCCTACTTGTATTGAGAATTCAACACCTAACCAAAATAATTATTTATTATAAAATTAAAATTTAAATACCAGTGGTCTTAAAAATTGTACTTACATAATACATGTGTTTCAACTAATTTTCTTATATGTTATTATTATGTAAGGTACACTAGAGACTTTATCAATTCTTAGTTATGATTTTCTCAGTTATTTAAAAACAATGGCATCAAGAAACCCAAAGCCTAGGTACCTGAGGCAGGATAGACTGGGGACCCCTGGCAAAGGCCCTTCTTATACTTCATATATATATATATATATATATATATGATACACATATAGATTGTGTAACATTTAAATCAGATTAAACATATCTAATGTATCCACATATATATAATTATTTATATATGATATATGATATGAATCTATACTTATATATGAATATATTATATATTTTATACTTCATATGTATAAAATCACATGATTATATGCTATTTATTTGTTTCACTATCTTCTTTTTCTCATCTTTTTTTTTTTTTTTTTTTGGTACTGGGGATTGAACTCAGGGCACTTAACCACTGAGCAGCATCATCCCTGGCACTTTTTTAAATATTTTATTTAGAGACAGGGTCTCACTGAGTTGTTTAGTACCTTGCTAAGTTGCCGAGGCTAGCTTTGAACTTGCCATCTTCCTGCCTCAACTTCCTAAACAGCTGGGATTACAGACCTGCACCACTGCACCCAGCCCTCATCTTTATTAATATGATATTTATCCATGCTGTTGAATATAACAGTAGTTCATTCTTCATTTATAAGTAATATTCTTCTTATAGGGAGAGCATAGATTATTTATACATGGTAATGGTCTAAGTATCTCGTTTCCACACAGTTTATTTATTTATTTTTCAGGGTGAAAGGAGTAAGATTTGTTTAAATGAGAAGAAAAGAAGCAGAGCTCTCACTGAGCAAGAGGGTGACCTGATACCATGTTGCCATTTAAGCCACACACACACTTTATTCAAGCATGTCACCAATAGTCTTTTTTGCCACCTCTGATCTCCAAAGAGAAAACACAGTGGCGATACTCAACGGGAAAATTCTCATTCTTATACACTAGGCTTATATGTTTTCTCTTTGTTCTTAATATTTCAGTTGTGAATAAATAAACCATTGAACTCAGAATTTAAAAGTCACAAGGAGCCACTTTCTTCATCCCTTAATAGAGGGGCAGGATCCAACAACAGATATACATGTCACCACTGGCAACTGTGGGCAAAAGAAGAGGAAAAAAGAGGGATATATTGTTAATAAATATTTCAGCCCTTCTTCAAGTGGAAGGTCACAGGCCTTTGGGACCTATTACAAGCAGGCAGTCATGTGCTGCTGGATGTGATTTGAGAAGGATACTTCTTAGGTATTATTTGACTTGATGTATTCAAGGAACTTAACAATTTCAGGTTCCAAAGCTACTTTTGTCCCATAGATTTTGTATATCATTTGATCTGAAAACATATTTTTGACTTTTACAGATAGTTCTAGTAATTTTTCAAATTAAAAATATGTGAAGCATATTCTACATAATTAGCTTATCATAGTTTATTTTCTGTTATCTAATGACCTTCTGATTTTCACTTAAGAACCAGATGACAACCCTTTCACTCTGATCTTTGTTTTCCATCTCAGCAAATAAAATTATATACTATGCAGCACCGAGGTCATTTCTGAGGTAGTTCACATTTTATTTTTTATAGTAATTAAATGTGCTTTGATTATAAATACATTTTATAAACCTTTAAAAGTATCATGGAATAAAACATTCTAAATATGTTAATTTCCTTCCTCAAAATTGTGTGTTTTCTGTGATTTTCTATTTCTAAAATGGCAATACATTTTCTCAAGGTAAAATATTAATTTTTAAATTAATAGCTTTCATTTTTAATTATAAGCATTCCATTTTGCCACATATTTTCTCTTATTTGTTGATTTATTAATGTATTACATTTGAGCCATTCCCTCAAAAATATGTGTGTGTCAATATGTATATATGTGTATATATATGCATATAAGTGTGTGTTTGTATGTGTTAAAGTTGCCCACATAGGAAATCATTCATATTATAAATTGCATCTTATTAAAGTTAATAAGACATTTATACATTATATATGTGATCATGCTTAAAGTTTAATATTATTGTACCCAAGGTGATTAGTTTTCTTTCTTCTTCAGCTGCATGTTTGTGTATCATTGAGCAAATTCATTGCTTTAAAAATGAATTTCCAAATAATCTATTTTAAATGTTAAATATTCATAGACTTTAAGATTATTCTCAAATGCTTACTTTTTTCAAAATTGTTTTTTAACTAATACATGAAACAAAAAAGTATACTTATTAATGGGTGCCAAGTGATGTTTTGATACACATATACATTGTGTAACATTTAGATCAGGGGAGACATACCTATCTCCTCACTCATTTGTCACGTCCCTACAGTAAAATCATTGTCTTTTCTGCTTGTTTTTTGAAATACATACTACATAATAGTTATTTATATTTTTGTTCATGTTCTTATTATGGATAAATGTATTATCTTGCATTAATGCTCTTTTTTCAATGATTATCTCAATATGCCAATGTTCTAGAATTATCAAACAAAATTTAGAAAAGGAAAAGCCAGCATCTGGATGCTAACTCTAGTGTTCTATGTATAGTTTTATCCAAACTAAACTTACTTTCTTAGGTGAAAGGATCAGCACATTGCATGTTGTTGATGTAAGAAGCCCTAATTTCTTTTAGGCATTTCCAAAGTCTTTCATACTAATTCTTCTAAAATATTGGGGAGATTTGGATTATATGATACAGCAGTATACACATTTGGAAACCCCCAAAGAGCATGTGGATGAATGAGTTCACAGCAGCTTGAAGGGTGGTCTCCTAGGACTTGTATAGAGCTATCAATAGATTTATCCACAACTTAGAAAGATGAGAGAAAAGTTGCAGTTATCAAATTTATAAATGACTGGAAACCAGAAATGTTAATTAATGTAAGAAGCAAGGCACATGAAAAAATCTATGATTATGAAGGGCTCAAGTCAACAGGATGAAATTTGACAGATGTAATGTAAAATATAGATTATAAACTAAAAAAATATATAAAAATAGCAGTGAAAACCAGTTTGGTAATAAGTGTGTGTGGGAGGGTGTGAGTGTGCATGTATTTATGCAGAAGACTTTATGTGTATAATGATAAAAGACTTAGTGGTTTTATTTGCAAATAAATTTAATCTTAACTCAGAATATCACATGACAGAGGTATCTGGAAGCTTATTTGTAATTAATAGAAAAGTAGTATTTCAATCAAGGCAAATATCAGACTATTTGTGCTAGCTTAGGGTTTTGGAATCACATTTTACAATCAACAGTAGCAGACTGAATAGCTTTCCACCAGTGATTCTTAATCTTTGAGAGTTCGCAGATGATCTCGCATGGGGAAATGTACATGGATCCATCACTATTTCTCCAATGAAATGTGTTGGACTACATACACACAAAACATTCATACAATTTCAGAAATTTTGAAACCTGTCTATAAATTCATTATATATCCATGGCTTCAGCTTCAAAATCTCTGATCTAAGACCAAGTAAGTGGTGAGGTTATTAAGGTTGCTGATGCCCTAAAATGTGAGAACATTTGAAGGAACTGGAAATGTTTAGTCTGCAGTTAAGAAGACTAAGAGGATAGAAACAAAATAGCTCTCATGAAGTATCTGAAGATTTTTCATGTTCAAAAGTTATATTTATTCTATGTATCTCTAATGAGAAAAACAGGAACATCAGAGAAACAAACGTTGTGAATGTAGAAATAGGATGAATGGGAGGAATTTAATTCAGCATTCAGCCAGTACTTTCCACATGGTATGCTAGACTGGGAGGGTGAATGTGAATATCAAATGAATAAAACATTGTCTCTTTCCTCAGGATGTTTAGAGAAAAAGTTCCAGCTCATTTTTTTTAAGAAAGAATTAAAAATAACATGCCAGCCCTTTTATAACTATGGGTGGTCATCTAAACTACAGCAGATTATCATTAGTAAGAAAATGATGCTTTGAATGATCTCATTTAGTAATGTAATCAATAGTCTTTTATTAGGACTAATTTTCCTGAGGAAAGGAAATGGAAGAAACATTTGGGGCTCATATGGCTCTTATTTGGAAATTTCCTTGGTTGATAGAGATGATAGCTGGGGTATGGATGGAAAAGTTTGCATTAGGGGTCATGGGACAACTTGAGAAGAAATAATGAAGATTTCTGCCTCTTTGAGGATTTATCTTTTTTTTTTTAAATTTTTTTTATTTAAATGCGTTTCAAGTCATAGTACATAAACAGAGCTCAGTTTTTCCATTTCTCTGGTTGCAAATCATAAAGAGTCACACTATTTGTGTCTTCATACATGCACCAGGGGTAGTAATGACCCATTCGATCAATCATCATTACTATTCCCATTTCCCTTTTTTTCCTCCCCCCTCCCCCCTGCTGCATC